>JANJGN010002152.1:5000-84855 GCA_026770705.1 Isurus oxyrinchus
GAGGTGGGGGGGGGGTGGGGTGGAGAGCGGAGAGGAGGGGGCCTGAACGACGCTTCTCTCGCACGCTCTCCCTGCCCACCATCTTGGTCCGCGTCGGCCTGGAGAGGTCAGTTCCGGCTCGCTCCCTTGGTGGGTTTGGGATTTGCGGGCCCGGCGTCCCCAGTCACCCTCAGGCCGGCGAGGGATCCATGCACCATCCCGCTCAGGCCCACACTCCCCCCAGGCTCGAACCCCAGACACGGCACCACCTCCCCAGCCGCAGCAGCCGCAGGGGCAGCAGCAGCAGTACCGAAAGGGCTGCCGCTGTGGGGCGTGACAGGACCTGCGCTGCTTCCCCGCTGGTCTGAACAGGTCCTCACGGATTCGCAGTGTCAGCGTCGAGCAGGGGTTAGATACAGTGTAGATCTCCCTCTACATTACCCTGACAGTGTGTCCCTCCCCCCACTTTATACCCAGTGTCAGCATCGAGCGCTCCCAGGGCAGGTACAGCACGGGTTAGATACAGTGTAGATCTCTCTCTGCATTATCCTGACAGTGTGTCTCCCCCACTTTATACCCAGTGTCAGCATCGAGCGCTCCCAGGGCAGGTACAGCAGGGGTTAGATACAGTGTAGATCTCCCTCTACATTACCCTGACAGTGCGTCCCTCCCTCTTTATACCCAGTGTCAGCATCGAGCGCTCGCAGGGCAGGTACAGCACGGGTTAGATACAGTGTAGAGCTCCCTCTACATTACCCTGACAGTGTGTCCCTCCCCCCACTTTATATCCAGTGTCAGCATCGAGCACTCCCAGGGCAGGTACAGCACGGGTTAGATACAGTGTAGATCTCCCTCTACATTACCCTGACAGTGTGTCTCTCCCACTTTATACCCAGTGTCAGCATCGAGCGCTCCCAGGGCAGGTACAGCACGGGTTAGATACAGTGTAGAGCTCCCTCTACATTACTCTGACAGTGTGTCCCTCTCCCCACTTTATACCCAGTGTCAGCATCGAGCACTCCCAGGGCAGGTACAGCACGGGTTAGATACAGTGTAGAGCTCCCTCTACATTACCCTGATAGTGTGTCCCTCCCACTTTATACCCAGTGTCAGCATCGAGCGCTCCCAGGGCAGGTACAGCACGGGTTAGATACAGTGTAGAGCTCCCTCTACATTACCCTGACAGTGTGTCTCTCCCTCCACTTTATACCCAGTGTCAGCATCGAGCACTCCCAGGGCAGGTACAGCACGGGTTAGATACAGTGTAGATCTCCCTCTACATTACCCTGACAGTGTGTCTCCCCCACTTCGTACCCAGTGTCAGCATCGAGCGCTCCCAGGGCAGGTACAGCACGGGTTAGATACAGTGTAGAGCTCCCTCTACATTACCCTGACAGTGTGTGTCCCCACTTTATACCCAGTGTCAGCATCGAGCGCTCCCAGGGCAGGTACAGCACGGTGTAGATACAGTGTAGATCTCCCTCTACATTACCCTGACAGTGTGTCCCTCCCACTTTATACCCAGTGTCAGCATCGAGCGCTCCCAGGGCAGGTACAGCACGGGTTAGATACAGTGTAGAGCTCCCTCTCCATTACCCTGACAGTGTGTCCCTCCCCCCACTTTATACCCAGTGTCAGCATCGAGCGCTCCCAGGGCAGGTACAGCACGGGTTAGATACAGTGTAGAACTCCCTCTACATTACCCTGACAGTGTGTCCCTCCCCCCACTTTATACCCAGTGTCAGCATCGAGCACTCCCAGGGCAGGTACAGCACGGGTTAGATACAGTGTAGAGCTCCCTCTACATTACCCTGACAGTGTGTCCCTCCCACTTTATACCCAGTGTCAGCATCGAGCACTCCCAGTGCAGGTACAGCACGGGTTAGATACAGTGTAGAGCTCCCTCTACATTACCCTGACAGTGTCTCCCCCCACTTTATACCCAGTGTCAGCATCGAGCGCTCCCAGGGCAGGTACAGCACGGGTTAGATACAGTGTAGAGCTCCCTCTACATTACCCTGACAGTGTGTCCCTCCCACTTTATACCCAGTGTCAGCATCGAGCGCTCCCAGGGCAGGTACAGCACGGGTTAGATACAGTGTAGAGCTCCCTCTACATTACCCTGACAGTGTGTCCCTTCCCCCACTTTATACCCAGTGTCAGCATCGAGCACTCCCAGGGCAGGTACAGCACGGGTTAGATACAGTGTTGAGCTCCCTCTACATTACCCTGACAGTGTGTCCCTCCCACTTTATACCCAGTGTCAGCATCGAGCGCTCCCAGGGCAGGTACAGCACGTGTTAGATACAGTGTAGAGCTCCCTCTACATTACCCTGACGGTGTGTGTCCCTTCCCCCACTTTATACCCAGTGTCAGCATCGAGCGCTCCCAGGGCAGGTACAGCACGGGTTAGATACAGTGTAGAGCTCCCTCTACATTACCCTGACAGTGTGTCCCTCCCCCCACTTTATACCCAGTGTCAGCATCGAGCGCTCCCAGGGCAGGTACAGCACGGGTTTAGATGCAGCACTGGCCTGTTTTTGTGGGGAGCTGGTTTGAAGGGGCTTTTTTCATCTCTGTCAGGAACACAGCGGTGAAATGGTTAATGGTCACTGCCAGAGAAGGAGAAGCGATATTTAAATCGGCCTGTGTGATATTGTCGCTCTGAAGTGGATAATCTGTTAAACAGAGAGTAAGAAGCTCTGTAATCGCAAATAGAGCTGAATGTCTCTTACCATGGACGCAGAGAATCACAGCTCAACAGCATTCACACAGGAGCTTGGAGCCAGGCCAAACTCCCTCCCGCGATGCACACCAGAAACTGGCAGGGAAGGTTATCCATGGTTAGATAATAGGAAAATGTACGGAGATAGTGAGAGTCGTAGGGGCTGGAGGAGGTTACAGAGATAGGGAGGGGTGTAGGGGCTGGAGGAGGTTACAGAGTTAGGGAGGGGTGTAGGGGCTGGAGGAGGTTACAGAGATTGGGAGGGTTGTAAGGGCCGGAGGAGGTTACAGAGGTAGGGAGGGTTGTAGGGTCTGGAGGAGGTTACAGAGATAGGGAGGTGTGTGGGGGCTGGAGGAGGTTACAGAGATAGGGAGGGGTGTAGGGGCTGGAGGAGGTTACTGAGATAGGGAGGTTTGTAGGGGCTGGAGGAGGTTACAGAGATAGGGAGGGGTGTAGGGAGTGGAGGAGGTTACAGAGATAGGGAGGGGTGTAGGGGCTGGAGGAGGTTACTGAGATAGGGAGGTTTGTAGGGGCTGGAGGAGGTTACAGAGATAGGGAGGGGTGTAGGGGCTGGAGGAGGTTACTGAGATAGGGAGGGTTGTAGGGGTTGGAGGAGGTTACAGAGATAGGGAGGGGTGTAGGGGCTGGAGGAGGTTACAGAGATAGGGAGGGTCGTAGGGCTGGAGGAGGTTACAGAGATAGGGAGGTTTGTAGGGGCTGGAGGAGGTTACAGAGATAGGGAGGTTTGTAGGGGCTGGAGGAGGTTACAGAGATAGGGAGTGTTGTAGGGGCTGGAGGAGGTTACAGAGATAGGGAGGGGTGTAGGGGCTGGAGGAGGTTACAGAGATAGGGAGGGTCGTAGGGCTGGAGGAGGTTACAGAGATAGGGAGGTATGTAGGGACTGGAGGAGGTTACAGAGATAGGGAGGGGTGTAGGGGCTGGAAGAGGTTACAGAGATAGGGCGGTTTGTAGGGGCTAGAGGAGGTTACAGAGATAGGGAGGGTTGTAGAAGTGGAGGAGGGGTGTGGGGTATATCAGAGTGTTACATTGAGGGGTGTGGGGTATATCAGAGTGTTAAAGTGACGAGTGTGGGGTATATCAGAGTGTTACAGTGAGGCGTGTGGGGTATATCAGAGTGTTACAGTGAGGGGTGTGGGGTATATCAGAGTGTTACAGTGAGGGGTGTGGGATATATCAGACTGTTACAGACAGGGGTGTGGGTTATATCAGAGTTTTAAAGTGAGTGGCTTGGGAAATATCAGAGTGTTACAGTGAGGGGTGTGGGGTAGATCAGACTGTTACAGTGAGGGCTGTGGGATATATCAGTGTGTTACAGTGAGGGCTGTGGGACATATCAGAGTGTTACAGTGAGGGTTGTGGGATATATCAGAGTGTTACAGTGAAGGGTGTGGGGTATATCAGAGTGTTACAATGAGGGCTGTGGGATATATCGGAGTGTTACAGTGAGGGGTGTGGGATATATCAGAGTGTTACAGTGAGGGGTGTGGTTTATATCAGAGTGTTACAGTGAGGCGTGTGGGGTATATCAGAGTGTTACACTGAGGGCTGTGGTACATATCAGAGTGTTACAGTGAAGGGTGTGGGGTACATGAGAGTGATATAGTGAGGGGTTGGGGTTTATTAGAGTGTTACAGTGAGGTGTGTGGGATATATCACAGTGTTACAGTGAGGGGTGTCTGGTATATCAGAGTATTAAAGTGAGGGGTGTGGGATATATCAGAGTGTTACAGTGAAGTGTGTGGGATATATCAGAGTGTTACAGTGAGGGGTGTGGGATATATCAGAGTGTTACAGTGAGGGGTGTCTGGTATATCAGAGTGTTAAAGTGAGGGGTGTAGGATATATCAGAGTGTTACAGTGAGGGGTGTGGGGTATATCAGAGTGTTACAGTGAGTGGTGAAGGGTATATCAGAGTGTTACAGTGAGGAGTGTGGGATATATCAGAGTGTTACAATGGGGGGTGTGGGATATATCAGAGTGTTACAGTGAGGAGTGTGGGATATATCAGAGTGTTACAGTGAGGGTGTGGGATATATCAGAGTGTTACAGTGAGGGGTGAGGGGTATATCAGATTGTTACAGTGAGGGGTGTGGGATATATCAGAGTGTTACTCTGAGGGGTGTGGCGTATATCAGAGTGCTACAGTGAGGGCTGTGGGATATATCAGAGTGTTACAGTGAGGGGTGTGGGGTACATGAGAGTGATATAGTGAGGGGTTGGGGTTTATTAGAGTGTTACAGTGAGGTGTGTGGTATATATCACAGTGTTACAGTGAGGGGTGTCTGGTATATCAGAGTATTAAAGTGAGGTGTGTGGGATATATCAGAGTGTTACAGTGAAGTGTGTGGGATATATCAGAGTGTTACAGTGAGGGGTGTGGGATATATCAGAGTGTTACAGTGAGGGGTGTCTGGTATATCAGAGTGTTAAAGTGAGGGGTGTAGGATATATCAGAGTGTTACAGTGAGGGGTGTGGGGTATATCAGAGTGTTACAGTGAGTGGTGAAGGGTATATCAGATTGTTACAGTGAGGGGTGTGGGATATATCAGAATGTTACAGTGAGGGGTGTGGGGTATATCAGAGTGTTACAGTGAGGAGTGTGGGATATATCAGAGTGTTACAGTGAGGGGTGTGGGATATATCAGAGTGTTACAGTGAGGAGTGTGGGATATATCAGAGTGTTACAGTGAGGGTGTGGGATATATCAGAGTGTTACAGTGAGGGGTGAGGGGTATATCAGATTGTTACAGTGAGGGGTGTGGGATATATCAGAGTGTTACACTGAGGGGTGTGGCGTATATCAGAGTGCTACAGTGAGGGCTGTGGGATATATCAGAGTGTTACAGTGAGGGGTGGGGTATATATCAGAGTGTTACAGTGACGGGTGTGGGGTATATCAGAGTGTTACAGTGAGGGGTGTGGGGTATATCAGAGTGTTACAGTGAGGGTGTGGGATATATCAGAGTGTTACAGTGAGGGGTGAGGGGTATATCAGTGTTACAGTGAGGGGAGTGGGGTATATCAGATTGTTACAGTGAGGGGTGTGGGATATATCAGAGTGTTACATTGAGGGGTGTGGCGTATATCAGAGTGCTACAGTGCGGGCCGTGGGATATATCACAGTGTTACAGTGAGGGGAGTGGGATATAACAGAGTGTTACAGTGAGGGGTGGGGGATATATAAGAGTGTTAAAGTGAGGGTGTGGGGTATATCAGAGTGTTACTGTGAGGGGTGTGTGATATATCAGTGTGTTACAGTGAGGTGTGTGGGGTATATCAGAGTGTTACTGTGAGGGGTGTGGGATATATCAGAGTGTTACAGTGAAGGTTGAGTGGTATATCAGACTGTTACAGTGAGTGGTGTTGGGTATCTCAGAGTGTTACAGTGAGGGTTGTGGGGTATATCAGAGTGTTACAGTGAGTGGTGTGGTGTATATCAGAGTGTTGCAGTGAGGGTTGTGGGATATATCAGAGTGTTACAGTGAGGGGTTTTGGGTATATCAGAGTGTTACAGTGAGTGGTGAAGGGTATATCAGATTGTTACAGTGAGGGGTGTGTGATATATCAGAATGTTACAGTGAGGGGTGTTGTGTATATCAGAGTGTTACAGTGAGGGTGTGGGATATATCAGAGTGTTACAGTGAGGGGTGAGGGGTATATCAGATTGTTACAGTGAGGGGTGTGGGATATATCAGAGTGTTACACTGAGGGGTGTGGCGTATATCAGAGTGCTACAGTGAGGGCTGTGGGATATATCAGAGTGTTACAGTGAGGGGTGGGGTATATATCAGAGTGTTACAGTGAGGGGTGTGGGGTATATCAGAGTGTTACAGTGAGGGGTGTGGGGTATATCAGAGTGTTACAGTGAGGGTGTGGGATATATCAGAGTGTTACAGTGAGGGGTGAGGGGTATATCAGATTGTTACAGTGAGGGGTGTGGGATATATCAGAGTGTTACACTGAGGGGTGTGGCGTATATCAGAGTGCTACAGTGAGGGCTGTGGGATATATCACAGTGTTACAGTGAGGGGAGTGGGATATAACAGAGTGTTACAGTGAGGGGTGGGGGATATATAAGAGTGTTAAAGTGAGGGTGTGGGGTATATCAGAGTGTTACTGTGAGGGGTGTGTGATATATCAGTGTGTTACAGTGAGGTGTGTGGGGTATATCAGAGTGTTACTGTGAGGGGTGTGGGATATATCAGAGTGTTACAGTGAAGGTTGAGTGGTATATCAGACTGTTACAGTGAGTGGTGTGGGGTATATCAGAGTGTTACAGTGAGGGTTGTGGGGTATATCAGAGTGTTACAGTGAGTGGTGTGGTGTATATCAGAGTGTTACAGTGAGGGTTGTGGGGTATATCAGAGTGTTACAGTGAGGGGTGTGAGATATATCACAGTTTTACAGTGAGGGGAGTGGGATATATCAGAGTGTTACTGTGAGAGGTGTGGTTTATATCAGAGTGTTACAGTGACTGGTGTGGGATATATCAGAGTGTTACAGTGAGGGGTGTGGGGTATATCAGAGTGTTACAGTGAGGGTTGTGGGGTATATCAGTGTGTTACAGTGAGGGGTGTGGTGTATAACAGAGTGTTAGAGTGACGGGTGTGGGATATATCAGAGTGTTGCAGTGAGGGATGTGGGGTATATCAAAGATTTACTGTGAGGTTTATGGGTTATTTCAGACTGTTACAGTGAGGGGTCTGAGATATATCAGAGTGTTACAGTGAGGTGTGTGGGGTATGTCATTTTGTTACATAGAGAGGGATGGGATATATCAGACTGTTACAGTGAGGGGTGTGGGATATATCAGAGTGTTACAGTGAGGTGTGTGGGGTATATCAGAGTGTTGCAGTGAGGGGTGTGGGATATATCAGAGTGTTACAGTGAGGGGTGAGGGATATATCCGAGTGTTACAGTGAGGGGTGAGGGTATATCGGTGTGTTACAGTGAGGGGTGTGGTGTAAATCAGAGTGTTACACTGAGGGGTGTGGGGTATATCAGAGTGTTACAGTGAGGGGTGTGGTTTATATCAGAGTGTTACAGTGAGGTGTGTGGGGTATATCAGAGTGTTACAGTGAGGGATGTGGGGTATATCAGAGTGTTACAGCGAGTAGTGTGGGGTATATCAGAGTGTTGCAGTGAGGGGTGTGGGGTATATCAGAGTGTTACAGTGAGGGGTGTGTGGTATACAGAGTGTTACTGTGAGGGACGTGCAATATATCATACTGTTACTGTGAGGGGTGTGTGGTATCACAGACTGTTACAGTGAGTGGTGTGGGGTATATCAGAGTGTTACAGTGAGGGTTGTGGGGTATATCAGAGTGTTACAGTGAGTGGTGTGGTGTATATCAGAGTGTTGCAGTGAGGGTTGTGGGGTATATCAGAGTGTTACAGTGAGGGGTGTGAGATATATCACAGTTTTACAGTGAGGGGAGTGGGATATATCAGAGTGTTACTGTGAGAGGTGTGGGATATATCAGAGTGTTACAGTGACTGGTGTGGGGTATATCAGAGTTTTACTGTGAGGAGTGTGTGGTATCACAGACTGTTACAGTGAGGGGTGTGGGGTATATCAGTGTGTTACAGTGAGGGGTGTGGGATATATCAGAGTGTTACAGTGAGGGGTGTGGTGTATATCAGTGTGTTACAGTGAGGGGTGTGTGGTATACAGAGTGTTACTGTGAGGGACGTGCAATATATCATACTGTTACTGTGAGGGGTGTGTGGTATCACAGACTGTTACAGTGAGTGGTGTGGGGTATATCAGAGTGTTACAGTGAGGGTTGTGGGGTATATCAGAGTGTTACAGTGAGTGGTGTGGTGTATATCAGAGTGTTGCAGTGAGGGTTGTGGGGTATATCAGAGTGTTACAGTGAGGGGTGTGAGATATATCACAGTTTTACAGTGAGGGGAGTGGGATATATCAGAGTGTTACTGTGAGAGGTGTGGGATATATCAGAGTGTTACAGTGACTGGTGTGGGGTATATCAGAGTTTTACTGTGAGGAGTGTGTGGTATCACAGACTGTTACAGTGAGGGGTGTGGGGTATATCAGTGTGTTACAGTGAGGGGTGTGGGATATATCAGAGTGTTACAGTGAGGGGTGTGGTGTATATCAGTGTGTTACAGTGAGGGGTGTGGTGTATATCAGAGTGTTACAGTGAGGGGTGTGGGATATATCAGAGTGTTACAGTGAGGGGTGTGGGATATATCAGAGTCTTACAATGAGGGGTGTGGGATATATCAGAGTGTTACAGTGAGGGGTGGGGGATATATAAGAGTGTTACTGTGAGGGGTGTGGGGTATATCAGAGTGTAACAGTGAGGGGTGTGGGGTATATCAGAGTGTTACAGTGAGGGGTGTGGGGTATATCAGAGCGTTACAGTGAGGGATGTGGGGTATATCAGAGTGTTACCGTAAGGGGCGTGGGATATATCAGAGACTTACAGTGAGGGGAGTGGGATATATCAGAGTGTTACAGTGAGGGGTGTGGGTATATCAGAGTGTTACAGTGAGGGGTGTGGGATATATCAGATTGTTACAGTGAGGGGTGCGGGATATATCAGAGTGTTACAGTGAGGGGTGAGGGGTAATCCAGATTGTTACATTGAGGGGTGTGGGATATATCAGACTGTTACAGGGAGGGGTGTGGGGTATATCAGAGTGTTACAGTGAGCGGTGTGGGGTATATCAGAGTGTTACAGTGAGGGGTGCGGAATATATCAGCGTGTTATAGTGAGGGGTGAGGGGTATATCAGATTGTTACATTGACGGGTGAGGGATATATCAGACTGTTACAGTGAGGGGTGTGGGGTATATCAGAGTGTTACAGTGAGGGGTGTGGTATATATCAGAGTGTTACTGTGAGGGGTGTGGGTTTATCAGAGTGTTACAGTGAGTGGTAAGAGGTATATCAGATTGTTACAGTGAGGGGTGTGGGATATATCAGAGTGTTACAGTGAGGGGTGTGGGATATATCAGAGTGTTACAGTGAGGGGTGTGGGATATATCAGAGTGTTACAGTGAGGGGTGTGTGGGATGTATCAGAGTGTTAAAGTGAGGGGTGTGGGATATATCAGAGTGCTACATTTAGGGGTGTGGGATATATCAGAGTGTTACAGTGAGTAGTGTGGGGTATATCACAGTGTTACAGTGAGGGGTGTGGGGTATATCAGAATGTTACAGTGAGGTGTGTGGGATATATCAGAGTGTTACAGTGAGGGGTGTGGGGTATATCAGAGTGTTACAGTGAGGGGTGTGTGGTATATCAGAGTGTTACAGTGAGGGGTGTGTGGTATATCAGAGTGTTACAGTGAGGGGTGTGGGGTATATCAGAGTGTTACATTGAGGGGTGTGTGGTATATCAGAGTGTTACAGTGAGCCGTGTGGGGTATATCAGAGTGTTACAGTGAGGGTTGTGTGGTATATCAGAGTGTTACAGTGAGGGGTGTGGGGTATATCAGAGTGTTACAGTGAGGGGTGTGTGGTATACAGAGAGCGTAACAGTGAGGGGGGTGTGGTATATCAGAGTGTTACAGTGAGGGGTGTGGGGTATATCAGAGAGAGTTATAGTGAGGGGTGTGAGTTACATCAGTGTGTTACAGTGAGGGGTGTGGGGCATATCTGAGTGTTACAGTGAAGGGTGTGGGGTATATCTGAGTGTTACAGTGAGGGGTGTGGGTGTATCAGAGTGTTACAGTGAGCGGTGTGGGGTATATCTGAGTGTTACAGTGAGGGGTGTGGGTATATCAGAGTGTTACAGTGAGCGGTGTGGGGTATATCTGAGTGTTACAGTGAGGGGTGTGGGTATATCAGAGCGTTACTTTGAGGGGTGTGGGTATATCAGAGTGTCACCGTGTGGAGTGTGGGATATAACGGAGTGTTACAGTGAGGGGTGTGGGGTATATCAGAGAGTTACTATGACGGGTGTGGGGTATATCAGAGTGTTACTGTGAGGGGTGTAGGGTATATCAGAGAGAGTTACAGTGAGGGGTGTGTGTATATCAGAGAGTTAGAGTTAGGGCTGTGGGATATATCAGAGAATGTTATAGTGAGGGGTCTGGGATATATCAGAGTGTTACAGTGAGGGGAGTGGGGTATATCAGAGTGTTACAGTGAGGGGTGTGGGGTATATCATAGTGTTACTGTGAGGGGTGTGGGGTATATCAGAGTGTTACTGTGAGGGGTGTGGGGTATATCAGAGTGTTACAGTTAGGGGTGTGGGATATATCAGAGAATGTTATAGTGAGGGGTCTGGGGTTTTCAGAGTGTTACAATGAGGGGTGTGTGGTATATCATAGTGTTACTGTGAGGGACGTGCGATATATCATACTGTTACTGTGAGGGGTGTGTGGTATCACAGACTGTTACACTGAGGGGTGTGGGGTATATCAGAGTGTTACAGTGAGGGTTGTGGGATATATCAGATTGTTACAGTGAGGGGTGTGGGGTATATCAGTGTGTTACAGTGAGGGGTGTGGGGTATATCAGAGAGTTACATTGAGGGCTGTGGGATATATCAGACTGTTACAGTGAGGGGTGTGGGATATATCAGAGTGTTACAGTGTGGGGTGTGTGGTATATCAGAGTGTTACAGTGAGGGTGTGGGATATATCAGAGTCTTACAATGAAGGGTGTGGGATATATCAGAGTGTTACAGTGAGGGGTGTGTGGTATATCAGAGTGTTACAGTGAGGGGTGTGGGGTATATCAGAGTGTTACATTGAGGGGTGTGTGGTATATCAGAGTGTTACAGTGAGGGGTGTGGGGTATATCAGAGTGTTACAGTGAGGGTTGTGTGGTATATCAGAGTGTTACAGTGAGGGGTGTGGGGTATATCAGAGTGTTACAGTGAGGGGTGTGTGGTATACAGAGAGCGTAACAGTGAGGGGGGTGTGGTATATCAGAGTGTTACAGTGAGGGGTGTGGGGTATATCAGAGAGAGTTATAGTGAGGGGTGTGAGTTACATCAGTGTGTTACAGTGAGGGGTCTGGGGCATATCTGAGTGTTACAGTGAAGGGTGTGGGGTATATCTGAGTGTTACAGTGAGGGGTGTGGGTATATCAGAGTGTTACAGTGAGCGGTGTGGGGTATATCTGAGTGTTACAGTGAGGGGTGTGGGTATATCAGAGCGTTACTTTGAGGGGTGTGGGTATATCAGAGTGTCACCGTGTGGAGTGTGGGATATAACGGAGTGTTACAGTGAGGGGTGTGGGGTATATCAGAGTGTTACAGTGAGGGCTGTGGTGTATATCAGAGAGTTACTATGACGGGTGTGGGGTATATCAGAGTGTTACAGTGAGGGGTGTAGGGTATATCAGAGAGAGTTACAGTGAGGGGTGTGTGTATATCAGAGAGTTAGAGTTAGGGATGTGGGATATATCAGAGAATGTTATAGTGAGGGGTGTGGGATATATCAGAGTGTTACAGTGAGGGGAGTGGGGTATATCAGTGTGTTACAGTGACGGATCTAGGGTATATCAGAGTGTTAGTGTGAGCGGTGTGGGATATATCAGAGAATGTTATAGTGAGGGGTCTGGGGTTTTTAGAGTGTTACAATGAGGGGTGTGTGGTATATCATAGTGTTACTGTGAGGGGTGTGGGGCATATCAGAGTGTTAGTGTGGGGGGTGTGGGATATATCAGAGAATGTTATAGTGAGGGGTCTGGGGTTTTCAGAGTGTTACAATGAGGGGTGTGTGGTATATCATAGTGTTACTGTGAGGGACGTGCGATATATCATACTGTTACTGTGAGGGGTGTGTGGTATCACAGACTGTTACACTGAGGGGTGTGGGGTATATCAGAGTGTTACAGTGAGGGTTGTGGGATATATCAGATTGTTACAGTGAGGGGTGTGGGGTATATCAGTGTGTTACAGTGAGGGGTGTGGGGTATATCAGTGTTACAGTGAGGGGTGTGGGGTATATCAGAATGTTACAGTGAGGTGTGTGGGGTATATCAGAGAGTTACATTGAGGGCTGTGGGATATATCAGACTGTTACAGTGAGGGGTGTGGGATATATCAGAGTGTTACAGTGAGGGGTGTGGGATATATCAGAGTCTTACAATGAAGGGTGTGGGATATATCAGAGTGTTACAGTGAGGGGTGGGGGATATATAAGAGTGTTACTGTGAGGGGTGTGGGGTATATCAGAGTGTTACAGTGAGGGGTGTGGGGTATATCAGAGTGTTACAGTGAGGGGTGTGGGGTATATCAGAGTGTTACAGTGAGGGGTGTGGGGTATATCAGAGTGTTACAGTGAGGGGTGTGGGATATATCAGAGTGTTACTGTGAGGGGTGTGGGGTATATCAGAGTGTTACAGTGAGGGGTGTGGGATATATCAGTGTGTTAAGGTGAGGGGTGTGGGTATATCAGAGTGTTACAGTGAGGGGCGTGGGATATATCAGAGACTTACAGTGAGGGGAGTGGGATATATCAGTGTGTTACAGTGAGGGGTGTGGGTATATCAGAGTGTTACAGTGAGGGGTGTGGGATATATCAGGGTGTTACAGTGAGGGGTGTGGGATATATCAGTGTGTTACAGTGAGGAGTGTGTGTATATCAGAGTGTTACAGTGAGGGGTGTGGGATATATCAGTATGTTACATTGAGGGGTGTGGAATATATCAGAGTGTTACACTGAGGGGTGTGGGATATATCAGAGTGTTACAGTGAGCGGTGTGGGATATATCAGAGTGTTAAAGTGAGGGGTGTGGGATATATCAGAGTGCTACAGTGAGGGGTGTGGGATATATCAGAGTGTTACAGTGTGGGGTGTGGGATATAACAGAGTGTTACTGTGAGGGGTATGGGGTATATCATAGTGTTGCAGTGAGGGGTGTTGGATATATCAGAGTGTTACAGTGAGGGGTGTGGGGTATATCAGAGTGTTACAGTGAGGGGTGTGGGATATAGCAGAGTGTTAAAGTGAGGGGTGTGGGTGTATCAGAGTGTTACAGTGAGGGGTGTGGGTGTATCAGTGTGTTACAGTGAGGGGTGGGGGATATATCAGAGTGTTACTGTGAGGGGTGCGGGATATATCAGAGTGTTACAGTGAGGGGTGAGGGGTATATCAGATTGTTACATTGAGGGGTGTGGGGTATATCAGAGTGTTACAGTGAGGTGTGTGGGTATATCAGAGTGTTACAGTGAGGGGTGTGGGGTATATCAGAGTGTTACAGTGAGGTGTGTGGGATATATCAGAGTGTTACAGTGAGGGGTGTGGGGTATATCAGAGTGTTACAGTGAGGGGTGTGGGATATATCAGAGTGTTACAGTGAGGGGTGAGGGGTATATCAGAGTGTTACAGTGAGGGGTGTGGGGTATATCAGAGTGTTACAGTGAGGGGTGTGGGATATATCAGATTGTTACACTGAGGGGTGTGGGGTATATCAGATTGTTACAGTGAGGTGTGTGGGGTTTATCAGATTGTTACATTGAGGGGTGTGGGGTATATCAGAGTGTTACAGTGAGGGGTGTGGGGTATACAGAGTGTTACTGTGAGGGACGTGCGATATATCATACTGTTACTGTGAGGGGTGTGTGGTATCACAGACTGTTACAGTGAGTGGTGTGGGGTATATCAGAGTGTTACAGTGAGGGTTGTGGGGTATATCAGAGTGTTACAGTGAGGGGTGTGGGGTATATCAGTGTGTTACAGTGAGGGGTGTGGGGTATATCAGAGTGTTACATTGAGGGCTGTGGGATATATCAGAGTGCTACAGTGAGGGCTGTGGGATATATCAGAGTGTTACAGTGAGGGGTGGGGTATATATCAGAGTGTTACAGTGACGGGTGTGGGGTATATCAGAGTGTTACAGTGAGGGGTGTGGGGTATATCAGAGTGTTACAGTGAGGGTGTGGGATATATCAGAGTGTTACAGTGAGGGGTGAGGGGTATATCAGTGTTACAGTGAGGGGAGTGGGGTATATCAGATTGTTACAGTGAGGGGTGTGGGATATATCAGAGTGTTACATTGAGGGGTGTGGCGTATATCAGAGTGCTACAGTGCGGGCCGTGGGATATATCACAGTGTTACAGTGAGGGGAGTGGGATATAACAGAGTGTTACAGTGAGGGGTGGGGGATATATAAGAGTGTTAAAGTGAGGGTGTGGGGTATATCAGAGTGTTACTGTGAGGGGTGTGTGATATATCAGTGTGTTACAGTGAGGTGTGTGGGGTATATCAGAGTGTTACTGTGAGGGGTGTGGGATATATCAGAGTGTTACAGTGAAGGTTGAGTGGTATATCAGACTGTTACAGTGAGTGGTGTTGGGTATCTCAGAGTGTTACAGTGAGGGTTGTGGGGTATATCAGAGTGTTACAGTGAGTGGTGTGGTGTATATCAGAGTGTTGCAGTGAGGGTTGTGGGATATATCAGAGTGTTACAGTGAGGGGTTTTGGGTATATCAGAGTGTTACAGTGAGTGGTGAAGGGTATATCAGATTGTTACAGTGAGGGGTGTGTGATATATCAGAATGTTACAGTGAGGGGTGTTGTGTATATCAGAGTGTTACAGTGAGGGTGTGGGATATATCAGAGTGTTACAGTGAGGGGTGAGGGGTATATCAGATTGTTACAGTGAGGGGTGTGGGATATATCAGAGTGTTACACTGAGGGGTGTGGCGTATATCAGAGTGCTACAGTGAGGGCTGTGGGATATATCAGAGTGTTACAGTGAGGGGTGGGGTATATATCAGAGTGTTACAGTGAGGGGTGTGGGGTATATCAGAGTGTTACAGTGAGGGGTGTGGGGTATATCAGAGTGTTACAGTGAGGGTGTGGGATATATCAGAGTGTTACAGTGAGGGGTGAGGGGTATATCAGATTGTTACAGTGAGGGGTGTGGGATATATCAGAGTGTTACACTGAGGGGTGTGGCGTATATCAGAGTGCTACAGTGAGGGCTGTGGGATATATCACAGTGTTACAGTGAGGGGAGTGGGATATAACAGAGTGTTACAGTGAGGGGTGGGGGATATATAAGAGTGTTAAAGTGAGGGTGTGGGGTATATCAGAGTGTTACTGTGAGGGGTGTGTGATATATCAGTGTGTTACAGTGAGGTGTGTGGGGTATATCAGAGTGTTACTGTGAGGGGTGTGGGATATATCAGAGTGTTACAGTGAAGGTTGAGTGGTATATCAGACTGTTACAGTGAGTGGTGTGGGGTATATCAGAGTGTTACAGTGAGGGTTGTGGGGTATATCAGAGTGTTACAGTGAGTGGTGTGGTGTATATCAGAGTGTTACAGTGAGGGGTGTGAGATATATCACAGTTTTACAGTGAGGGGAGTGGGATATATCAGAGTGTTACTGTGAGAGGTGTGGTTTATATCAGAGTGTTACAGTGACTGGTGTGGGATATATCAGAGTGTTACAGTGAGGGGTGTGGGGTATATCAGAGTGTTACAGTGAGGGTTGTGGGGTATATCAGTGTGTTACAGTGAGGGGTGTGGTGTATAACAGAGTGTTAGAGTGACGGGTGTGGGATATATCAGAGTGTTGCAGTGAGGGATGTGGGGTATATCAAAGATTTACTGTGAGGTTTATGGGTTATTTCAGACTGTTACAGTGAGGGGTCTGAGATATATCAGAGTGTTACAGTGAGGTGTGTGGGGTATGTCATTTTGTTACATAGAGAGGGATGGGATATATCAGACTGTTACAGTGAGGGGTGTGGGATATATCAGAGTGTTACAGTGAGGTGTGTGGGGTATATCAGAGTGTTGCAGTGAGGGGTGTGGGATATATCAGAGTGTTACAGTGAGGGGTGAGGGATATATCCGAGTGTTACAGTGAGGGGTGAGGGTATATCGGTGTGTTACAGTGAGGGGTGTGGTGTAAATCAGAGTGTTACACTGAGGGGTGTGGGGTATATCAGAGTGTTACAGTGAGGGGTGTGGTTTATATCAGAGTGTTACAGTGAGGTGTGTGGGGTATATCAGAGTGTTACAGTGAGGGATGTGGGGTATATCAGAGTGTTACAGCGAGTAGTGTGGGGTATATCAGAGTGTTGCAGTGAGGGGTGTGGGGTATATCAGAGTGTTACAGTGAGGGGTGTGTGGTATACAGAGTGTTACTGTGAGGGACGTGCAATATATCATACTGTTACTGTGAGGGGTGTGTGGTATCACAGACTGTTACAGTGAGTGGTGTGGGGTATATCAGAGTGTTACAGTGAGGGTTGTGGGGTATATCAGAGTGTTACAGTGAGTGGTGTGGTGTATATCAGAGTGTTGCAGTGAGGGTTGTGGGGTATATCAGAGTGTTACAGTGAGGGGTGTGAGATATATCACAGTTTTACAGTGAGGGGAGTGGGATATATCAGAGTGTTACTGTGAGAGGTGTGGGATATATCAGAGTGTTACAGTGACTGGTGTGGGGTATATCAGAGTTTTACTGTGAGGAGTGTGTGGTATCACAGACTGTTACAGTGAGGGGTGTGGGGTATATCAGTGTGTTACAGTGAGGGGTGTGGGATATATCAGAGTGTTACAGTGAGGGGTGTGGTGTATATCAGTGTGTTACAGTGAGGGGTGTGTGGTATACAGAGTGTTACTGTGAGGGACGTGCAATATATCATACTGTTACTGTGAGGGGTGTGTGGTATCACAGACTGTTACAGTGAGTGGTGTGGGGTATATCAGAGTGTTACAGTGAGGGTTGTGGGGTATATCAGAGTGTTACAGTGAGTGGTGTGGTGTATATCAGAGTGTTGCAGTGAGGGTTGTGGGGTATATCAGAGTGTTACAGTGAGGGGTGTGAGATATATCACAGTTTTACAGTGAGGGGAGTGGGATATATCAGAGTGTTACTGTGAGAGGTGTGGGATATATCAGAGTGTTACAGTGACTGGTGTGGGGTATATCAGAGTTTTACTGTGAGGAGTGTGTGGTATCACAGACTGTTACAGTGAGGGGTGTGGGGTATATCAGTGTGTTACAGTGAGGGGTGTGGGATATATCAGAGTGTTACAGTGAGGGGTGTGGTGTATATCAGTGTGTTACAGTGAGGGGTGTGGTGTATATCAGAGTGTTACAGTGAGGGGTGTGGGATATATCAGAGTGTTACAGTGAGGGGTGTGGGATATATCAGAGTCTTACAATGAGGGGTGTGGGATATATCAGAGTGTTACAGTGAGGGGTGGGGGATATATAAGAGTGTAACAGTGAGGGGTGTGGGGTATATCAGAGTGTTACAGTGAGGGGTGTGGGGTATATCAGAGCGTTATAGTGAGGGATGTGGGGTATATCAGAGTGTTACCGTAAGGGGCGTGGGATATATCAGAGACTTACAGTGAGGGGAGTGGGATATATCAGAGTGTTACAGTGAGGGGTGTGGGTATATCAGAGTGTTACAGTGAGGGGTGTGGGATATATCAGATTGTTACAGTGAGGGGTGCGGGATATATCAGAGTGTTACAGTGAGGGGTGAGGGGTAATCCAGATTGTTACATTGAGGGGTGTGGGATATATCAGACTGTTACAGGGAGGGGTGTGGGGTATATCAGAGTGTTACAGTGAGCGGTGTGGGGTATATCAGAGTGTTACAGTGAGGGGTGCGGAATATATCAGCGTGTTATAGTGAGGGGTGAGGGGTATATCAGATTGTTACATTGACGGGTGAGGGATATATCAGACTGTTACAGTGAGGGGTGTGGGGTATATCAGAGTGTTACAGTGAGGGGTGTGGTATATATCAGAGTGTTACTGTGAGGGGTGTGGGTTTATCAGAGTGTTACAGTGAGTGGTAAGAGGTATATCAGATTGTTACAGTGAGGGGTGTGGGATATATCAGAGTGTTACAGTGAGGGGTGTGGGATATATCAGAGTGTTACAGTGAGGGGTGTGGGATATATCAGAGTGTTACAGTGAGGGGTGTGTGGGATGTATCAGAGTGTTAAAGTGAGGGGTGTGGGATATATCAGAGTGCTACATTTAGGGGTGTGGGATATATCAGAGTGTTACAGTGAGTAGTGTGGGGTATATCAGAGTGTTACAGTGAGGGGTGTGGGGTATATCAGAATGTTACAGTGAGGTGTGTGGGATATATCAGAGTGTTACAGTGAGGGGTGTGGGGTATATCAGAGTGTTACAGTGAGGGGTGTGTGGTATATCAGAGTGTTACAGTGAGGGGTGTGTGGTATATCAGAGTGTTACAGTGAGGGGTGTGGGGTATATCAGAGTGTTACATTGAGGGGTGTGTGGTATATCAGAGTGTTACAGTGAGCCGTGTGGGGTATATCAGAGTGTTACAGTGAGGGTTGTGTGGTATATCAGAGTGTTACAGTGAGGGGTGTGGGGTATATCAGAGTGTTACAGTGAGGGGTGTGTGGTATACAGAGAGCGTAACAGTGAGGGGGGTGTGGTATATCAGAGTGTTACAGTGAGGGGTGTGGGGTATATCAGAGAGAGTTATAGTGAGGGGTGTGAGTTACATCAGTGTGTTACAGTGAGGGGTGTGGGGCATATCTGAGTGTTACAGTGAAGGGTGTGGGGTATATCTGAGTGTTACAGTGAGGGGTGTGGGTGTATCAGAGTGTTACAGTGAGCGGTGTGGGGTATATCTGAGTGTTACAGTGAGGGGTGTGGGTATATCAGAGTGTTACAGTGAGCGGTGTGGGGTATATCTGAGTGTTACAGTGAGGGGTGTGGGTATATCAGAGCGTTACTTTGAGGGGTGTGGGTATATCAGAGTGTCACCGTGTGGAGTGTGGGATATAACGGAGTGTTACAGTGAGGGGTGTGGGGTATATCAGAGAGTTACTATGACGGGTGTGGGGTATATCAGAGTGTTACTGTGAGGGGTGTAGGGTATATCAGAGAGAGTTACAGTGAGGGGTGTGTGTATATCAGAGAGTTAGAGTTAGGGCTGTGGGATATATCAGAGAATGTTATAGTGAGGGATCTGGGATATATCAGAGTGTTACAGTGAGGGGAGTGGGGTATATCAGAGTGTTACAGTGAGGGGTGTGGGGTATATCATAGTGTTACTGTGAGGGGTGTGGGGTATATCAGAGTGTTACTGTGAGGGGTGTGGGGTATATCAGAGTGTTACAGTTAGGGGTGTGGGATATATCAGAGAATGTTATAGTGAGGGGTCTGGGGTTTTCAGAGTGTTACAATGAGGGGTGTGTGGTATATCATAGTGTTACTGTGAGGGACGTGCGATATATCATACTGTTACTGTGAGGGGTGTGTGGTATCACAGACTGTTACACTGAGGGGTGTGGGGTATATCAGAGTGTTACAGTGAGGGTTGTGGGATATATCAGATTGTTACAGTGAGGGGTGTGGGGTATATCAGTGTGTTACAGTGAGGGGTGTGGGGTATATCAGAGAGTTACATTGAGGGCTGTGGGATATATCAGACTGTTACAGTGAGGGGTGTGGGATATATCAGAGTGTTACAGTGTGGGGTGTGTGGTATATCAGAGTGTTACAGTGAGGGTGTGGGATATATCAGAGTCTTACAATGAAGGGTGTGGGATATATCAGAGTGTTACAGTGAGGGGTGTGTGGTATATCAGAGTGTTACAGTGAGGGGTGTGGGGTATATCAGAGTGTTACATTGAGGGGTGTGTGGTATATCAGAGTGTTACAGTGAGGGGTGTGGGGTATATCAGAGTGTTACAGTGAGGGTTGTGTGGTATATCAGAGTGTTACAGTGAGGGGTGTGGGGTATATCAGAGTGTTACAGTGAGGGGTGTGTGGTATACAGAGAGCGTAACAGTGTGGGGGGTGTGGTATATCAGAGTGTTACAGTGAGGGGTGTGGGGTATATCAGAGAGAGTTATAGTGAGGGGTGTGAGTTACATCAGTGTGTTACAGTGAGGGGTCTGGGGCATATCTGAGTGTTACAGTGAAGGGTGTGGGGTATATCTGAGTGTTACAGTGAGGGGTGTGGGTATATCAGAGTGTTACAGTGAGCGGTGTGGGGTATATCTGAGTGTTACAGTGAGGGGTGTGGGTATATCAGAGCGTTACTTTGAGGGGTGTGGGTATATCAGAGTGTCACCGTGTGGAGTGTGGGATATAACGGAGTGTTACAGTGAGGGGTGTGGGGTATATCAGAGTGTTACAGTGAGGGCTGTGGTGTATATCAGAGAGTTACTATGACGGGTGTGGGGTATATCAGAGTGTTACAGTGAGGGGTGTAGGGTATATCAGAGAGAGTTACAGTGAGGGGTGTGTGTATATCAGAGAGTTAGAGTTAGGGATGTGGGATATATCAGAGAATGTTATAGTGAGGGGTGTGGGATATATCAGAGTGTTACAGTGAGGGGAGTGGGGTATATCAGTGTGTTACAGTGACGGATCTAGGGTATATCAGAGTGTTAGTGTGAGCGGTGTGGGATATATCAGAGAATGTTATAGTGAGGGGTCTGGGGTTTTTAGAGTGTTACAATGAGGGGTGTGTGGTATATCATAGTGTTACTGTGAGGGGTGTGGGGCATATCAGAGTGTTAGTGTGGGGGGTGTGGGATATATCAGAGAATGTTATAGTGAGGGGTCTGGGGTTTTCAGAGTGTTACAATGAGGGGTGTGTGGTATATCATAGTGTTACTGTGAGGGACGTGCGATATATCATACTGTTACTGTGAGGGGTGTGTGGTATCACAGACTGTTACACTGAGGGGTGTGGGGTATATCAGAGTGTTACAGTGAGGGTTGTGGGATATATCAGATTGTTACAGTGAGGGGTGTGGGGTATATCAGTGTGTTACAGTGAGGGGTGTGGGGTATATCAGTGTTACAGTGAGGGGTGTGGGGTATATCAGAATGTTACAGTGAGGTGTGTGGGGTATATCAGAGAGTTACATTGAGGGCTGTGGGATATATCAGACTGTTACAGTGAGGGGTGTGGGATATATCAGAGTGTTACAGTGAGGGGTGTGGGATATATCAGAGTCTTACAATGAAGGGTGTGGGATATATCAGAGTGTTACAGTGAGGGGTGGGGGATATATAAGAGTGTTACTGTGAGGGGTGTGGGGTATATCAGAGTGTTACAGTGAGGGGTGTGGGGTATATCAGAGTGTTACAGTGAGGGGTGTGGGGTATATCAGAGTGTTACAGTGAGGGGTGTGGGGTATATCAGAGTGTTACAGTGAGGGGTGTGGGATATATCAGAGTGTTACTGTGAGGGGTGTGGGGTATATCAGAGTGTTACAGTGAGGGGTGTGGGATATATCAGTGTGTTAAGGTGAGGGGTGTGGGTATATCAGAGTGTTACAGTGAGGGGCGTGGGATATATCAGAGACTTACAGTGAGGGGAGTGGGATATATCAGTGTGTTACAGTGAGGGGTGTGGGTATATCAGAGTGTTACAGTGAGGGGTGTGGGATATATCAGGGTGTTACAGTGAGGGGTGTGGGATATATCAGTGTGTTACAGTGAGGAGTGTGTGTATATCAGAGTGTTACAGTGAGGGGTGTGGGATATATCAGTATGTTACATTGAGGGGTGTGGAATATATCAGAGTGTTACACTGAGGGGTGTGGGATATATCAGAGTGTTACAGTGAGCGGTGTGGGATATATCAGAGTGTTAAAGTGAGGGGTGTGGGATATATCAGAGTGCTACAGTGAGGGGTGTGGGATATATCAGAGTGTTACAGTGTGGGGTGTGGGATATAACAGAGTGTTACTGTGAGGGGTATGGGGTATATCATAGTGTTGCAGTGAGGGGTGTTGGATATATCAGAGTGTTACAGTGAGGGGTGTGGGGTATATCAGAGTGTTACAGTGAGGGGTGTGGGATATAGCAGAGTGTTAAAGTGAGGGGTGTGGGTGTATCAGAGTGTTACAGTGAGGGGTGTGGGTGTATCAGTGTGTTACAGTGAGGGGTGGGGGATATATCAGAGTGTTACTGTGAGGGGTGCGGGATATATCAGAGTGTTACAGTGAGGGGTGAGGGGTATATCAGATTGTTACATTGAGGGGTGTGGGGTATATCAGAGTGTTACAGTGAGGTGTGTGGGTATATCAGAGTGTTACAGTGAGGGGTGTGGGGTATATCAGATTGTTACAGTGAGGGGTGCGGGATATATCAGAGTGTTACAGTGAGGGGTGTGGGGTATATCAGAGTGTTACAGTGAGGTGTGTGGGATATATCAGAGTGTTACAGTGAGGGGTGTGGGGTATATCAGAGTGTTACAGTGAGGGGTGTGGGATATATCAGAGTGTTACAGTGAGGGGTGAGGGGTATATCAGAGTGTTACAGTGAGGGGTGTGGGGTATATCAGAGTGTTACAGTGAGGGGTGTGGGATATATCAGATTGTTACACTGAGGGGTGTGGGGTATATCAGATTGTTACAGTGAGGTGTGTGGGGTTTATCAGATTGTTACATTGAGGGGTGTGGGGTATATCAGAGTGTTACAGTGAGGGGTGTGGGGTATACAGAGTGTTACTGTGAGGGACGTGCGATATATCATACTGTTACTGTGAGGGGTGTGTGGTATCACAGACTGTTACAGTGAGTGGTGTGGGGTATATCAGAGTGTTACAGTGAGGGTTGTGGGGTATATCAGAGTGTTACAGTGAGGGGTGTGGGGTATATCAGTGTGTTACAGTGAGGGGTGTGGGGTATATCAGAGTGTTACATTGAGGGCTGTGGGATATATCAGAGTGTTACAGTGAGGGGTGTGGGATATATCAGAGTGTTACAGTGAGGGGTGTGGGATATATCAGAGTCTTACAATGAGGGGTGTGGGGTATATCAGAGTGTTACAGTGAGGGGTGTGGGGTATATCAGAGTGTTACAGTGAGGGGTGTGAGATATATCACAGTTTTACAGTGAGGGGAGTGGGATATATCAGAGTGTTACTGTGAGAGGTGTGGGATATATCAGAGTGTTACAGTGACTGGTGTGGGGTATATCAGAGTTTTACTGTGAGGGGTGTGTGGTATCACAGACTGTTACAGTGAGTGGTGTGGGGTATATCAGAGTGTTACAGTGAGGGTTGTGGGGTATATCAGAGTGTTACAGTGAGGGGTGTGGGGTATATCAGTGTGTTACAGTGAGGGGTGTGGGGTATATCAGAGTGGTACAGTGAGGGGTGTGGGATATATCAGAGTGTTACAGTGAGGGGTGTGGGATATATCAGAGTCTTACAATGAGGGGTGTGGGATATATCAGAGTGTTACAGTGAGGGGTGGGGATATATAAGAGTGTTACTGTGAGGGGTGTGGGGTATATCAGAGTGTAACAGTGAGGGGTGTGGGGTATATCAGAGTGTTACAGTGAGGGGTGTGGGTTATATCAGAGCGTTACAGTGAGGGATGTGGGGTATATCAGAGTGTTACCGTAAGGGGCGTGGGATATATCAGAGACTTACAGTGAGGGGAGTGGGATATATCAGAGTGTTACAGTGAGGGGTGTGGGTATATCAGTGTGTTACAGTGAGGGGTGTGGGATATATCAGATTGTTACAGTGAGGGGTGAGGGATATATCAGAGTGTTACAGTGAGGGGTGAGGGGTAATCCAGATTGTTACATTGAGGGGTGTGGGATATATCAGACTATTACAGGGAGGGGTGTGGGGTATATCAGAGTGTTACAGTGAGCGGTGTGGGGTATATCAGAGTGTTACCGTGAGGGGTGCGGAATATATCAGAGTGTTATAGTGAGGGGTGTGGGATATATCAGATTGTTACATTGACGGGTGAGGGATATATCAGACTGTTACAGTGAGGGGTGTGGGGTATATCAGAGTGTTACAGTGAGGGGTGTGGTATATATCAGAGTGTTACTGTGAGGGGTGTGGGTTTATCAGAGTGTTACAGTGAGTGGTAAGGGGTATATCAGATTGTTACAGTGAGGGGTGTGGGATATATCAGAGTGTTACAGTGAGGGGTGTGGGGTATAGCAGAGTGTTACAGTGAGGGGTGTGGGATATATCAGAGTGTTGCAGTGAGGGGTGTGGGTTATATCAGTGTGTTACATTGAGGGGTGTGGGATATATCAGAGTGTTACAGTGAGGGGTGTGTGGGATGTATCAGAGTGTTAAAGTGAGGGGTGTGGGATATATCAGAGTGCTACATTTAGGGGTGTGGGATATATCAGAGTGTTACAGTGAGTAGTGTGGGGTATATCAGAGTGTTACAGTGAGGGGTGTGGGGTATATCAGAGTGTTACAGTGAGGGGTGTGTGGTATATCAGAGTGTTACAGTGAGGGGTGTGTGGTATATCAGAGTGTTACTGTGAGGGGTGTGGGGTATATCAGAGTGTTACATTGAGGGGTGTGTGGTATATCAGAGTGTTACAGTGAGGCGTGTGGGGTATATCAGAGTGTTACAGTGAGGGTTGTGTGGTATATCAGAGTGTTACAGTGAGGGGTGTGGGGTATATCAGAGTGTTACAGTGAGGGGTGTGTGGTATACAGAGAGCGTAACAGTGAGGGGGGTGTGGTATATCAGAGTGTTACAGTGAGGGGTGTGGGGTATATCAGAGAGAGTTATAGTGAGGGGTGTGAGTTACATCAGTGTGTTACAGTGAGTGGTGTGGGGCATATCTGAGTGTTACAGTGAAGGGTGTGGGGTATATCTGAGTGTTACAGTGAGGGGTGTGGGTATATCAGAGTGTTACTGTGAGCGGTGTGGGGTATATCTGAGTGTTACAGTGAGGCATGTGGGTATATCAGAGTGTTACAGTGAGCGGTGTGGGGTATATCTGAGTGTTACAGTGAGGGGTGTGGGTATATCAGAGCGTTACTTTAAGGGGTGTGGGTATATCAGAGTGTCACCGTGTGGAGTGTGGGATATAACGGAGTGTTACAGTGAGGGGTGTGGGGTATATCAGAGTGTTACAGTGAGGGCTGTGGTGTATATCAGAGAGTTACTATGACGGGTGTGGGGTATATCAGAGTGTTACAGTGAGGGTTGTGTGGTATATCAGAGTGTTACAGTGAGGGGTGTGGGGTATATCAGAGTGTTACAGTGAGGGGTGTGTGGTATACAGAGAGCGTAACAGTGAGGGGGGTGTGGTATATCAGAGTGTTACAGTGAGGGGTGTGGGGTATATCAGAGAGAGTTATAGTGAGGGGTGTGAGTTACATCAGTGTGTTACAGTGAGGGGTGTGGGGCATATCTGAGTGTTACAGTGAAGGGTGTGGGGTATATCTGAGTGTTACAGTGAGGGGTGTGGGTATATCAGAGTGTTACTGTGAGCGGTGTGGGGTATATCTGAGTGTTACAGTGAGGGGTGTGGGTATATCAGAGTGTTACAGTGAGCGGTGTGGGGTATATCTGAGTGTTACAGTGAGGGGTGTGGGTATATCAGAGCGTTACTTTGAGGGGTGTGGGTATATCAGAGTGTCACCGTGTGGAGTGTGGGATATAACGGAGTGTTACAGTGAGGGGTGTGGGTTATATCAGAGTGTTACAGTGAGGGCTGTGGTGTATATCAGAGAGTTACTATGACGGGTGTGGGGTATATCAGAGTGTTACAGTGAGGGGTGTAGGGTATATCAGAGAGAGTTACAGTGAGGGGTGTGTGTATATCAGAGAGTTAGAGTTAGGGCTGTGGGATATATCAGAGAATGTTATAGTGAGGGGTGTGGGATATATCAGAGTGTTACAGTGAGGGGTGTGAGGTATATCAGAGTGTTACAGTGAGGGGAGTGGGGTATATCAGTGTGTTACAGTGACGGATCTAGGGTATATCAGAGTGTTAGTGTGAGCGGTGTGGGATATATCAGAGTGTTACAGTGAGGGGTGTGTGGTATATCATAGTGTTACTGTGAGGGACGTGCGATATATCATACTGTTACTGTGAGGGGTGTGTGGTATCACAGACTGTTACACTGAGGGGTGTGGGGTATATCAGAGTGTTACAGTGAGGGTTGTGGGATATATCAGATTGTTACAGTGAGGGGTGTGGGGTATATCAGTGTGTTACAGTGAGGGGTGTGGGGTATATCAGAGAGTTACATTGAGGGCTGTGGGATATATCAGACTGTTACATTGAGGGGTGTGGGATATATCAGAGTGTTACAGTGAGGGGTGTGGGATATATCAGAGTCTTACAATGAAGGGTGTGGGATATATCAGAGTGTTACAGTGAGGGGTGGGGGATATATAAGAGTGTTACTGTGAGGGGTGTGGGATATATCAGAGTGTTACAGTGAGGGGTGTGGGATATATCAGAGTCTTACAATGAAGGGTGTGGGATATATCAGAGTGTTACAGTGAGGGGTGGGGGATATATAAGAGTGTTACTGTGAGGGGTGTGGGGTATATCAGAGTGTTACAGTGAGGGGTGTGGGGTATATCAGAGTGTTACAGTGAGGGGTGTGGGGTATATCAGAGTGTTACAGTGAGGGGTGTGGGGTATATCAGAGTGTTACAGTGAGGGGTGTGTGTATATCAGAGTGTTACAGTGAGGGGTGTGGGATATATCAGAGTGTTACTGTGAGGGGTGTGGGGTATATCAGAGTGTTACAGTGAGGGGTGTGGGATATATCAGTGTGTTAAGGTGAGGGGTGTGGGTATATCAGAGTGTTACAGTGAGGGGCGTGGGATATATCAGAGACTTACAGTGAGGGGAGTGGGATATATCAGTGTGTTACAGTGAGGGGTGTGGGTATATCAGAGTGTTACAGTGAGGGGTGTGGGATATATCAGGGTGTTACAGTGAGGGGTGTGGGATATATCAGTGTGTTACAGTGAGGAGTGTGTGTATATCAGAGTGTTACAGTGAGGGGTGTGGGATATATCAGTATGTTACATTGAGGGGTGTGGAATATATCAGAGTGTTACACTGAGGGGTGTGGGATATATCAGAGTGTTACAGTGAGCGGTGTGGGATATATCAGAGTGTTAAAGTGAGGGGTGTGGGATATATCAGAGTGCTACAGTGAGGGTGTGGGATATATCAGAGTGTTACAGTGTGGGGTGTGGGATATAACAGAGTGTTACTGTGAGGGGTATGGGGTATATCATAGTGTTGCAGTGAGGGGTGTTGGATATATCAGAGTGTTACAGTGAGGGGTGTGGGGTATATCAGAGTGTTACAGTGAGGGGTGTGGGATATAGCAGAGTGTTAAAGTGAGGGGTGTGGGTGTATCAGAGTGTTACAGTGAGGGGTGTGGGATATATCAGAGTGTTACAGTGAGGGGTGTGGGGTATATCAGAGTGTTACAGTGAGGGGTGTGGGTGTATCAGTGTGTTACAGTGAGGGGTGGGGGATATATCAGAGTGTTACTGTGAGGGGTGCGGGATATATCAGAGTGTTACAGTGAGGGGTGAGGGGTATATCAGATTGTTACATTGAGGGGTGTGGGGTATATCAGAGTGTTACAGTGAGGTGTGTGGGTATATCAGAGTGTTACAGTGAGGGGTGTGGGGTATATCAGATTGTTACAGTGAGGGGTGCGGGATATATCAGAGTGTTACAGTGAGCGGTGTGGGGTATATCAGAGTGTTACAGTGAGGGTTGTGGTATATATCAGAGTGTTACAGTGTGGGGTGAGGGGTATATCAGAGTGTTACAGTGAGGGGTGTGGGGTATATCAGAGTGTTACAGTGAGGGGTGAGGGGTATATCAGAGTGTTACAGTGAGGGGTGTGGGGTATATCAGAGTGTTACAGTGAGGGGTGTGGGATATATCAGATTGTTACACTGAGGGGTGTGGGGTATATCAGATTGTTACAGTGAGGTGTGTGGGGTTTATCAGATTGTTACATTGAGGGGTGTGGGGTATATCAGAGTGTTACAGTGAGGGGTGTGGGTATATCAGAGTGTTACAGTGAGGGGTGTAGGATATATCAGTGTGTTACAGTGAGGGGTGTGGGGTGTATCAGTGTGTTACAGTGAGGGGTGTGGGTATATCAGAGTGTTACAGTGAGGGATGTGGGTATATCAGAGTGTTACATTGAGGTGTGTGGGGTATATCAGAGTGTTACACTGAGGGGTGTGGGGTATTTCCGAGTGTTACAGTGAGGGGTGTGGGGTTTATCAGAGTGTTATTTTGAGGGGTGTGGGATATATCAGAATGTTACAGTGAGGGGTGTGGGGTATATCAGAGTGTTACAGTGAGGGGTGAGGGGTATATCAGTGTGTTACAGTGAGGGGTGAGGGGTATATCAGTGTGTTACAGTGAGGGGTGTGGGGTATATCAGAGTGTTACAGTGAGGGGTGAGGGGTATATCAGTGTGTTACAGTGAGGGGTGTGGGGTATATCAGAGTGTTACAGTGAGGGGTGTGGGGTATATCAGAGTGTTGCAGTGTGGGGTGTGGGGTATATCAGAGTGTTACAGTGAGGGGTGTGGGATATATCAGAGTTTTAAAGTGAGGGGTGTGGGATATATCAGAGTGTTACAGTGAGGGGTGTGGGGTATATCAGAGTGTTGCAGTGAGGGGTGATTGGTATATCAGAGTGTACAGTGAGGGGTGTGGGATATATCAGAATGTTACTGTGAGGGGTGTGGGATATATCAGAGTGTTACAGTGAGGGGTGTGGGGTATATCAGATTATACAGAGAGGGTTGTGGGATATATCAGAGTGTTACAGTGATGGGTGTGGGGTTTATGAGAGTGTTACAGAGAGGGGTGTGGGGTTTATCAGAGTGAGTTACAGTGAGGGGTGTGTGTATATCAAAGTGTTACCATGATGGGTGTGGGGTAGATCAGAGTGTTAAAGTGAGGGGTGTGGGGTATATCAGAGTGTTACAGTGAGGGGTGTGGGGTATATCAGAGAGAGTGACAGTGAGTGGTGTCTGTATATCAGAGTGTTAGAGTTAGGGGTGTGGGATATATCAGAGAATGTTATAGTGAGGGGTGTAGGGTTTTCAGAGTGTTACAGTGAGGTGTGTGGGATATATCAGATTTTTACAGTGAGGGATGTGGGATGTATCAGAGCGTTACAGTGAGGGGTGTGGTGTATATCATAGTGTTACAGTGAGCGGTGTGGGATATATCAGACTGTTAAAGACAGGGGTGTGGGATATATCAGACTGTTACAGTGAGTGTTGTGGGGTATATCAGAGTGTTACACTGAGGGCTGTGGGATATATCAGAGTGTTACAGTGAGGGGTGTGGGGTATATCAGAGTGTTACACTGAGGGATGTGGGATATATCAGAGTGTTACAGTGAGGGGTGTGGGATATATCAGAGTGTTACAGTGAGGGGTGTGGGGTAAATCAGAGTGTTACAGTGAGGGGTGTGGGATATATCAGAGTGTTACAGTGAGGATTGAGTGGTATATCAGAGTTTTGAAGTGAGGGGTGTGGGACATATCAGAGTGTTACAGTGAGGGTTGAGGGGTATGTCATAGTGTTGAAGTGAGGGGAGTGGGATATATCAGAGTGTTACAGTGACGGGTGTGGGCTATATCAGAGTGTTACAGTGAGCGGTGTGGGAAATATCAGAGTGTTACAGTGAGGGGTGTGGGGTATATCAGAGCTTTACAGTGAGGGGTGGGGTGTATATCAGAGTGTTAAAGTGAGGGGAGTGGGATATATCAGTGTGTTACAGTGAGGGGTGTGGTGTATATCAGAGTGTTACAGTGAGGGGTGTGGGATATATCAGAGTTTTACTGTGAGAGGTGTGGGATATATCACAGTATTACAGTGACTGGTGTGGGGTATATCAGAGTTTTACTGTGAGGGGTGTGGGGTATCACAGACTGTTATACTGAGGGGTGTTGGGTATATCAGAGTGTTACAGTGAGGGTTGTGTGGTATATCAGTGTGTTACAGTGAGGGGTGTGGGGTATATCAGAGTGTTACAGTGAGGGTTGTGGTGTATAACAGAGTGTTAGAGTGACGGGTGTGGGATACATCAGAGTGTTACAGTGAGGGGTGTGGGTATATCGGAGTGTTGCAGTGAGGGATGTGGGGTATATCAGAGTGTTACAGTGAGGTGTGTGGTATATCAGAGTGTTAGAGTGAGGGGTGTGGGTATATCAGAGTGTAACAGTGAGGGGTGTGGGTATATCAGAGTGTAACAGTGAGGGGTGTGGGATATATCAGAGTGTTACTGTGAGGGGTGTGGGTATAACAGAGTGTTTCAGAGAGGGGTGAGGGGTTTATCAGAGTGTTACAGTGAGGTGTGTGGTATATCAGAGTGTTACAGTGAGGAGAGTGGGGTATATCAGCGTGTTACAGTGACGGATCTAGGGTTTATCAGAGTGTTGCAGTGAGGGGTGTGGGGTTTTCAGAGTGTTACACTGAGGGGTGTGGGGAATATCAGAGTGTTAAAATGAATGTTGTGGGATATATCAGATTGTTACAGTGAGGTGTGTCGGGTATATCAGAGTATTACAGGGAGGGCCATGGGGTATATCAGAGTGTTACAGTGAGGGGTGTGGCGTATTTCAGAGTGTTACCTTGAGGGTTGTGGGATATATCAGAGTGTTACATTGAGGAGTGTAGGATATATCAGAGTGTTACAGTGAGGGGTGTGGGGTATATCAGAGTGTTACAGTGAGGGGTGTGGGGTGTATCAGAGTGTTAGAGTGAGGGGTGTGTAATATATCAGAGTGTGTTACATTGAGAGGTTTGTGGCATATCATAGAGTTACAGTGAGAGGTGTGGGGTATATCAGAGTGTTACAGTGAGGGGTGTGGGATATCTCAGAGTGTTACATTGAGGGGTGTGGGATATATCAGAGTGTTACAGTGAGGGGTGTGGGGTATATCAGAGTGTTACACTGAGTGATGTGGGATATATCAGGCTGTTACAGTGAGGAGTGTGGGATATATTAGAGTGTTACAGTGAGGGGTGTGGGGTATATCAGAGTGTTACACTGAGTGATGTGGGATATATCAGTGTGTTACAGTGAGAGGTATGGGATATATTAGAGTGTTACATTGAGGGGTGTGGGGTATATCAGTGTTGCAGTGAGGGGTGTGGTGCATATCAGAGTGTTACCGTGAGTGGTGAAGGGTATATCAGAGTTTTACTGTGAGGGGTGTGGGACTTATCAGAGTGTTACAGTGAGGGGTGTGGGATATTTCAGAGTGTTACAGTGAGGGGTGTGGGGAATATCAGAGTGTTAAGGTGAGGGCTGTGGGATAAATCAGAGTGTCACCGTGAGGGGTGTGGGATTTATCAGAGTGTTACAGTAAGGCTTGTGGGGTCTATCAGATTGTTACAGTGAGGGGTGTGGGATATATCAGAGTGTTACTGTGAGGGGTGTGGGGTATATCAGAGTGTTACATTAAGGCGTGTGGGGTATAACAGAGTGTTACAGTGAGTGGTGTGTGATATATCAGAGTGTTAAAGTGAGGTGTGTGGGGTATATCAGATTGTTACAGTGAGGGGTGTGGGGTATATCAGAGTGTTACAGTGAGGGGTGTGGGGTATATCAGAGTGTTACAGTGAGGGGTGTGTGATATATCAGAGTGTTACAGTGATGGTTGTGGGATATATCAGACTGTTACATTGATGTGAGTGGGATATATCGGAGTGTAACATTGAGGGGTGTGAGATATATCAGAGTGTTACAGTGCTGTGTGTGGGGTATATCAGAGTATTACAGTGAGGGGTGTGGGATATATCAAAGTGTTACAGTGATGGGTGTGGGGTATATCAGAGTATTACAGTGAGGGGTGTGGTATATATCAAAGTGTTACAGTGAGGGGCGTGGGATATATCAGAGTGTTACAGTGAGTGGTGTGGGATATATCAGAGTGTAACAGTGAGGGTTTTGGGGTATATCAGATTGTTATCGTCAGGGTTTGGGTTATATCAGAGTGTTCCAGTGCGTGCTGTGGGATATATCAGCGTGTTCCAGTGAGGGGTCTGGTGTATATCAGTGTGTTACAGTGAGGGGTCTGGTGTATATCAGTGTGTTACAGTGCGGGGTGTGGGCTATATCAGAGTGTTACACTGAGGGGTATGGGATATATCAGAGTCTTGCAGTGAGGGGTGTGGGGTATATCAGAGTGTTACACTGAGGGGTATGGGATATATCAGAGTGTTGCAGTGAGGGGTGTGGGATATATCAGAGTGTTACAGTGAGGGGTGTGGGCTATATCAGAGTGTTACACTGAGGGGTGTGGGATATATCAGAGTGTTACACTGAGGGGTATGGGATATATCAGAGTGTTGCAGTGAGGGGTGTGGGATATATCAGAGTGTTACAGTGAGGGGTGTGGGATATATCAAAGTGTTACAGTGATGGGTGTGGGGTATATCAGAGTATTACAGTGAGGGGTGTGGGATATATCAGAGTGTTACAGTGAGGGGTGTGGGCTATATCAGAGTGTTACACTGAGGGGTGTGGGATATATCAGAGTGTTACACTGAGGGGTATGGGATATATCAGAGTGTTGCAGTGAGGGGTGTGGGATATATCAGAGTGTTACAGTGAGTGGTGTGGGATATATCAGAGTGTAACAGTGAGGGTTTTGGGGTATATCAGATTGTTATCGTCAGGTTTTGGGTTATATCAGAGTGTTCCAGTGCGTGCTGTGGGATATATCAGCGTGTTCCAGTGAGCGGTCTGGTGTATATCAGTGTGTTACAGTGAGGGGTCTGGTGTATATCAGAGTGTTACAGTGAGGGGTGTGGGATATATCAGTGTGTTACAGTGCGGGGTGTGGGCTATATCAGAGTGTTACACTGAGGGGTATGGGATATATCAGAGCCTTGCAGTGAGGGGTGTGGGGTATATCAGAGTGTTACACTGAGGGGTATGGGATATATCAGAGTGTTGCAGTGAGGGGTGTGGGATATATCAGAGTGTTACAGTGAGGGGTGTGGGGTATATCAGAGTGTTACAGTGAGGGGTGTGGGCTATATCAGAGTGTTACACTGAGGGGTGTGGGATATATCAGAGTGTTACACTGAGGGGTGTGGGATATATCAGAGTGTTGCAGTGAGGGGTGTGGGCTGTATCTTGACCAATATTATCTCTTCCTATAGGATCGGGAGTTGGCAGCTGAGGAGATTGAAGGTGACTTTACATCTTTATAACCCTTCTTCAGTATCACTCTAGACCCAAACCCCTTCCCGTTCACTCCCACTGTCCACATTCGCAATTGACCCAAACCCCTTCCCATTCAGTACACTGTCCACAATCCCAATGGACCCAAACCCCTTCCCATTCACTCCCACTCTCCACAATCCCAATGGACCCAAACCTCTTCCCATTCAGTACACTGTCCACAATCCCAATGGACCCAAACCCCTTCCCGTTCACTCCCACTGTCCACATTCCCAATGGACCCAAACCCCTTCCCGTTCACTCCCACTGTCCACAATCCCAATGGACCCAAACCCCTTCCCGTTCACTCCCACTGTACACAATCCCAATGGACCCAAACCCCTTCCCCTTCACTCCCACTGTCCACAATCCCAATGGACCCAAACCCCTTCCCGTTCACTCCCACTGTCCACAATCCCAATGGACCCAAACCCCTTCCCGTTCACTCCCACTGTCCACAATCCCAATAGACCCAAACCCCTTCCCCTTCACTCCCACTGTCCACAATCCCAATGGACCCAAACCCCTTCCCGTTCACTCCCACTGTCCACAATCCCAATGGACCCAAACCCCTTCCCATTCACTCCCACTGTCCACAATCCCAATGGACCCAAACCCCTTCCCATTCACTCCCACTGTCCACAATCCCAATGGACCCAAACCCCTTCCCCTTCACTCCCGCTGTACACAATCCCAATGGACCCAAACCCCTTCCCATTCACTCCCAATGTCCACAATCCCAATGGACCCAAACCCCTTCCCGTTCACTCCCAATGTACACAATCCCAATGGACCCAAACCCCTTCCCATTCACTCCCACTGTACACATTCCCAATGGACCCAAACCCCTTCCCGTTCACTCCCACTGTACACAATCCCAATGGAACCAAACCCCTTCCCATTCACTCCCACTGTCCACAATCCCAATGGACCCAAACCCCTTCCCGTTCACTCCCACTGTCCACAATCCCAATGGACCCAAACCCCTTCCCGTTCACTCCCACTGTCCACAATCCCAATGGACCCAAACCCCTTCCCCTTCACTCCCGCTGTACACAATCCCAATGGACCCAAACCCCTTCCCATTCACTCCCAATGTCCACAATCCCAATGGACCCAAACCCCTTCCCGTTCACTCCCAATGTACACAATCCCAATGGACCCAAACCCCTTCCCATTCACTCCCACTGTACACATTCCCAATGGACCCAAACCCCTTCCCGTTCACTCCCACTGTACACAATCCCAATGGACCCAAACCCCTTCCCATTCACTCCCACTGTCCACAATCCCAATGGACCCAAACCCCTTCCCGTTCACTCCCACTGTCCACAATCCCAATGGACCCAAACCCCTTCCCGTTCACTCCCACTGTCCACAATCCCAATGGACCCAAACCCCTTCCCATTCACTCCCACTGTCCACAATCCCAATGGACCCAAACCCCTTCCCCTTCACTCCCGCTGTACACAATCCCAATGGACCCAAACCCCTTCCCATTCACTCCCAATGTCCACAATCCCAATGGACCCAAACCCCTTCCCGTTCACTCCCAATGTACACAATCCCAATGGACCCAAACCCCTTCCCATTCACTCCCACTGTACACATTCCCAATGGACCCAAACCCCTTCCCGTTCACTCCCACTGTACACAATCCCAATGGACCCAAACCCCTTCCCATTCACTCCCACTGTCCACAATCCCAATGGACCCAAACCCCTTCCCGTTCACTCCCACTGTCCACAATCCCAATGGACCCAAACCCCTTCCCGTTCACTCCCACTGTCCACAATCCCAATATATTGTGGAGAGAAAGTGAAAGATGTTTAATTTAGTTCTAACATATCGGATAGAATTTGTCTGGAATATTTTCCGATATTGATCCTTCCAGAGCTTCGAGAAGCATTTAAGGAATTTGACAAAGATAAAGATGGTTTCATTAACTACAAGGACCTTGGAAACTGCATGAGGACCATGGGTTACATGCCAACTGAGATGGAACTCATTGAACTTTCCCAGATTATCTGTGAGTTATAACTTTTCCAATATTTACATACAGTGTAGAGCTCCCTCTGCATTACCCTGATAGTGTCCCACCTCTCCCCACTTTATACCCAGTGTCAGCATCGAGCGCTCCCAGGGCAGTTACAGCACGGGTTAGATACTGTGTAGAGCTCCCTCTACATTACCCCGATAGTGTGTCCCTCCCCCAACTTTATACCCAGTGTCAGCATCGAGCGCTCCCAGGGCAGGTACAGCATGGGTTAGTTACAGTGTAGTGCTCCCCCTACATTATCCTGACAGTGTGTCCCTCCCCCACTTTATACCCAGTGTCAGCATCGAGCGCTCCCAGGGCAGGTACAGCATGGGTTAGATACAGGGTAGATCTCCCTCTACATTACCCTGACAGTGTGTCCCTCCCCCCACTTTATACCCAGTGTCAGCATCGAGCGCTCCCAGGGCAGGTACAGCACGGGTTAGATACAGTGTAGATCTCTCTCTGCATTATCCTGACAGTGTGTCTCCCCCACTTTATACCCAGTGTCAGCATCGAGCGCTCCCAGGGCAGGTACAGCACGGGTTAGATACAGTGTAGATCTCCCTCTACATTACCCTGACAGTGTGTCCCTCCCCCCACTTTATACCCAGTGTCAGCATCGAGCGCTCCCAGGGCAGGTACAGCACGGGTTAGATACAGTGTAGATCTCTCTCTGCATTATCCTGACAGTGTGTCTCCCCCACTTTACCCAGTGTCAGCATCGAGCGCTCCCAGGGCAGGTACAGCACGGGTTAGATACAGTGTAGATCTCCCTCTACATTACCCTGACAGTGCGTCCCTCCCTCTTTATACCCAGTGTCAGCATCGAGCGCTCCCAGGGCAGGTACAGCACGGGTTAGTTACAGTGTAGATCTCCCTCTACATTACCCTGACAGTGTGTCCCTCCCCCACTTTATACCCAGTGTCAGCATCGAGTGCTCGCAGGGCACGTACAGCACGGGTTAGATACAGTGTAGAGCTCCCTCTACATTACCCTGACAGTGTGTCCCCCACTGTATAGCCAGTGTCAGCATCGAGCACTCCCAGGGCAGGTACAGCACGGGTTAGATACTGTGTAGATCTCCCTCTACATTACCCTGACAGTGTGTGTCCCTCCCACTTTATACCCAGTGTCAGCATCGAGCACTCCCAGGGCAGGTACAGCACGGGTTAGATACAGTGTAGAGCTCCCTCTACATTACCCTGACAGTGTGTCCCTCCTCCACTTTATACCCAGTGTCAGCATCGAGCACTCCCAGGGCAGGTACAGCACGGGTTAGATACAGTGTAAAGCTCCCTCTACATTACCCTGACAGTGTGTCCCTCCCCCCACTTTATACCCGTTGTCAGCATCGAGCGCTCCCAGGGCAGGTACAGCACGGGTTAGATACAGTGTAGAGCTCCCTCTACATTACCCTGACAGTGTGTCCCTCCCCCCACTTTATACCCAGTGTCAGCATCGAGCGCTCCCAGGGCAGGTACAGCACGGGTTAGATACAGTGTAGAGTTCCCTCTACATTACCCTGACAGTGTGTCCCTCCCCCCACTTTATACCCAGTGTCAGTATTGAGCGCTCCCAGGGCAGGTACAGCACGGGTTAGATACAGTGTAGAGCTCCCTCTACATTACCCTGACAGTGTGTGACTGCCCATAAAACCCTGAACCCCACCACATCCTGTAATGTCATTCCCAAAGATGGAATTGGGAGTATTGCAGTGTTTCCCTTGCTCGTCACTCTGGAGAGAGGAGATGGCGAGCTCCTATCTCTGTTCTCGGGAGTTTCCAGCACATGGTCTGTCCTGTAGTTTGTGGAGGGACTGATATTGGCAATGGGGGGAGTCACACACACTCCGTTCTAACCTGTAACACACCATCAAAAAGATACCCTGTCTTCATCACCAATCATCCACTCTCTCCTCTTCTTCTCTCTCTTGCGCTATCACTGTGCTCTCTCTCTCTCTCTCCCTCAATATTCCACTCTGCTTCTCCCTCTGTATCTTTCTGTCTGACTGTCTGTCTCTCTCTCCCCATCTCTCTCCCTCTGTATCTTTCTGTCTGACTGTCTGTCTCTCTCTCCCCATCTCTCTCCCTCTGTATCTTTCTGTCTGACTATCTGTCTCTCTCTCCCCATCTCTCGCTCTGTATCTTTCTGTCTGACTATCTGTCTCTCTCTCCCCATCTCTCTCTCTCTGTATCTTTCTGTCTATCTGTCTCTCTCTCCCCATCTCTCTCTCTGTATCTTTCTGTCTGACTATCTGTCTCTCTCTCCCCATCTCTCTCTCTCTGTATCTTTCTGTCTGACTGTCTGTCTCTCTCTCCCCATCTCTCTCTCTCTGTGTCTTTCAGTCTGACTGTCTGTCTCTCTCTCCCCATCTCTCTCCCTCTGTATCTTTCTGTCTGACTATCTGTCTCTCTCTCCCCATCTCTCTCTCTCTGTATCTTTCTGTCTGACTGTCTGTCTCTCTCTCCCCATCTCTCTCTCTCTGTGTCTTTCAGTCTGACTGTCTGTCTCTCTCTCCCCATCTCTCTCCCTCTCTGTATCTTTCTGTCTGACTGTCTGTCTCTCTCTCCCCATCTCTCTCTCTGTATCTTTCTGTCTGACTATCTGTCTCTCTCTCCCCATCTCTCTCTCTGTATCTTTCTGTCTGACTATCTGTCTCTCTCTCCCCATCTCCCTCACTCTGTATCTTTCTGTCTATCTGTCTCTCTCTCCCCATCTCTCTCTCTGTATCTTTCTGTCTGACTATCTGTCTCTCTCTCCCCATCTCTCTCTCTGTATCTTTCTGTCTGTCTATCTGTCTCTCTCTCCCCATCTCTCTCTCTGTATCTTTCTGTCTGACTATCTGTCTCTCTCTCCCCATCTCTCTCTCTGTATCTTTCTGTCTGACTATCTGTCTCTCTCTCCCCATCTCTCTCTCTCTGTATCTTTCTGTCTGACTATCTGTCTCTCTCTCCCCATCTCTCTCTCTCTGTATCTTTCTTTCTGACTGTCTGTCTCTCTCTCCCCATCTCTCTCTCTGTATCTTTCTGTCTGTCTATCTGTCTCTCTCTCCCCATCTCTCTCTCTGTATCTTTCTGTCTGACTATCTGTCTCTCTCTCCCCATCTCTCTCTCTCTGTATCTTTCTGTCTGACTATCTGTCTCTCTCTCCCCATCACCCTCGCTCTGTATCTTTCTGTCTGACTGTCTGTCTCTCTCTCCCCATCACCCTCGCTCTGTATCTTTCTGTCTGACTGTCTGTCTCTCTCTCCCCATCTCTCTCCCTTTGTATCTTTCTGTCTGACTGTCTGTCTCTCTCTCCCCATCTCCCTCGCTCTGTATCTTTCTGTCTGACTGTCTGTCTCTCTCTCCCCATCTCTCTCCCTTTGTATCTTTCTGTCTGACTGTCTGTCTCTCTCTCCCCATCTCTCTCTCTCTGTATCTTTCTGTCTGACTATCTGTCTCTCTCTCCCCATCTCTCTCTCTGTATCTTTCTGTCTGACTATCTGTCTCTCTCTCCCCATCACCCTCGCTCTGTATCTTTCTGTCTGACTATCTGTCTCTCTCTCCCCATCTCTCTCCCTCTGTATCTTTCTGTCTGACTGTCTGTCTCTCTCTCCCCATCTCTCTCTCTGTATCTTTCTGTCTGACTGTCTGTCTCTCTCTCCCCATCTCTCTCTCTCTGTATCTTTCTGTCTGACTGTCTGTCTCTCTCTCCCCATCTCTCTCTCTCTGTATCTTTCTGTCTGACTATCTGTCTCTCTCTCCCCATCTCCCTCTCTCTGTATCTTTCTGTCTGACTGTCTGTCTCTCTCTCCCCATCCCTCTCACTCTGTATCTTTCTGTCTGACTATCAGTCTCTCTCTCCCCATCTCTCTCTCTGTATCTTTCTGTCTGACTGTCTGTCTCTCCCCATCTCTCTCTCTCTGTATCTTTCTGTCTGACTATCTGTCTCTCTCTCCCCATCTCTCTCTCTGTATCTTTCTGTCTGGCTGTCTGTCTCTCTCTCCCCATCACCCTCGCTCTGTATCTTTCTGTCTGACTATCTGTCTCTCTCTCCCCATCTCTCTCTCTCTGTATCTTTCTGTCTGGCTGTCTGTCTCTCTCTCCCCATCACCCTCGCTCTGTATCTTTCTGTCTGAGTATCTGTCTCTCTCTTCCCATCTCTCTCTCTCTGTATCTTTCTGTCTGACTATCTGTCTCTCTCTTCCCATCTCTCTCTCTCTGTATCTTTCTGTCTGACTGTCTGTCTCTATCTCTCCCCATCTCTCTCTCTGTATCTTTCTGTCTGACTATCTGTCTCTCTCTCCCCATCTCTCTCTCTGTATCTTTCTGTCTGACTATCTGTCTCTCTCTCCCCATCTCTCTCTCTCTGTATCTTTCTGTCTGACTATCTGTCTCTCTCTCCCCATCTCCCTCACTCTGTATCTTTCTGTCTGACTGTCTGTCTCTCTCTCCCCATCTCTCTCTCTCTGTATCTTTCTGTCTGACTGTCTGTCTCTCTCTCCCCATCTCTCTCCCTCTGTATCTTTCTGTCTGACTGTCTGTCTCTCTCTCCCCATCTCTCTCTCTGTATCTTTCTGTCTGACTATCTGTCTCTCTCTCCCCATCTCTCTCTCTCTGTATCTTTCTGTCTGACTGTCTGTCTCTCTCTCCCCATCTCTCTCTCTCTGTATCTTTCTGTCTGACTGTCTGTCTCTCTCTCCCCATCTCCCTCTCTCTGTATCTTTCTGTCTGACTGTCTGTCTCTCTCTCCCCATCTCCCTCTCTCTGTATCTTTCTGTCTGACTGTCTGTCTCTATCTCTCCCCATCTCTCTCCCTCTGTATCTTTCTGTCTGACTATCTGTCTCTCTCTCCCCATCTCTCTCTCTGTATCTTTCTGTCTGACTATCTGTCTCTCTCTCCCCATCTCTCTCTCTCTGTATCTTTCTGTCTGACTGTCTGTCTCTATCTCTCCCCATCTCTCTCCCTCTGTATCTTTCTGTCTGACTGTCTGTCTCTCTCTCCCCATCTCTCTCCCTCTGTATCTTTCTGTCTGACTATCTGTCTCTCTCTCCCCGTCTCCCTCACTCTGTATCTTTCTGTCTGACTGTCTGTCTCTCTCTCCCCATCTCTCTCTCTCTGTATCTTTCTGTCTGACTATCTGTCTCTCTCTCCCCATCTCTCTCTCTGTATCTTTCTGTCTGACTATCTGTCTCTCTCTCCCCATCTCTCTCTCTCTGTATCTTTCTGTCTGACTGTCTGTCTCTATCTCTCCCCATCTCTCTCCCTCTGTATCTTTCTGTCTGACTATCTGTCTCTCTCTCCCCATCTCTCCCTCTGTATCTTTCTGTCTGACTATCTGTCTCTCTCTCCCCATCTCTCTCCCTCTGTATCTTTCTGTCTGACTATCTGTCTCTCTCTCCCCATCTCTCTCTCTCTGTATCTTTCTGTCTGACTGTCTGTCTCTATCTCTCCCCATCTCTCTCCCTCTGTATCTTTCTGTCTGACTATCTGTCTCTCTCTCCCCATCTCTCTCTCTGTATCTTTCTGTCTGGCTGTCTGTCTCTCTCTCCCCATCTCTCTCTCTGTATCTTTCTGTCTGACTATCTGTCTCTCTCTCCCCATCTCTCTCTCTCTGTATCTTTCTGTCTGACTGTCTGTCTCTCTCTCCCCATCTCTCTCTCTCTGTATCTTTCTGTCTGACTGTCTGTCTCTATCTCTCCCCATCTCTCTCCCTCTGTATCTTTCTGTCTGACTATCTGTCTCTCTCTCCCCATCTCTCTCTCTGTATCTTTCTGTCTGGCTGTCTGTCTCTCTCTCCCCATCACCCTCGCTCTGTATCTTTCTGTCTGACTATCTGTCTCTCTCTCCCCATCTCTCTCTCTGTATCTTTCTGTCTGACTATCTGTCTCTCTCTTCCCATCTCTCTCTCTCTGTATCTTTCTGTCTGGCTGTCTGTCTCTCTCTCCCCATCACCCTCGCTCTGTATCTTTCTATCTATCTGTCTCTCTCTCCCCATCACCCTCGCTCTGTATCTTTCTGTCTGAGTATCTGTCTCTCTCTCCCCATCTCTCTCTCTCTGTATCTTTCTGTCTGACTATCTGTCTCTCTCTCCCCATCTCTCTCGCTCTGTATCTTTCTGTCTGACTATCTGTCTCTCTCTCCCCATCCCTCTCTCTGTATCTTTCTGTCTGACTATCTGTCTCTCTCTCCCCATCTCTCTCTCTCTGTATCTTTCTGTCTGACTATCTGTCTCTCTCTCCCCATCTCTCTCTCTCTGTATCTTTCTGTCTGACTATCTGTCTCTCTCCCCATTACCCTCGCTCTGTATCTTTCTGTCTGACTATCTGTCTCTCTCTCCCCATCACCCTCGCTCTGTATCTTTCTGTCTGACTATCTGTCTCTCTCTCCCCATCTCTCTCCCTCTGTATCTTTCTGTCTGACTATCAGTCTCTCTCTCCCCATCTCTCTCTCTCTGTGTCTTTCTGTCTGACTATCTGTCTCTCTCTCCCCATCACCCTCGCTCTGTATCTTTCTGTCTGACTATCTGTCTCTCTCTCCCCATCACCCTCGCTCTGTATCTTTCTGTCTGACTGTCTGTCTCTCTCTCCCCATCTCTCTCTCTGTATCTTTCTGTCTGGCTGTCTGTCTCTCTCTCCCCATCACCCTCGCTCTGTATCTTTCTGTCTGAGTATCTGTCTCTCTCTTCCCATCTCTCTCTCTCTGTATCTTTCTGTCTGACTATCTGTCTCTCTCTCCCCATCTCTCTCTCTCTGTATCTTTCTGTCTGACTGTCTGTCTCTCTCTCCCCATCTCTCGCTCTGTATCTTTCTGTCTGACTATCTGTCTCTCTCTCCCCATCTCTCTCTCTGTATCTTTCTGTCTGACTATCTGTCTCTCTCTCCCCATCTCTCTCTCTGTATCTTTCTGTCTGACTATCTGTCTCTCTCTCCCCATCTCTCTCTCTGTATCTTTCTGTCTGACTATCTGTCTCTCTCTCCCCATCGCTCTCTCTGTATCTTTCTGTCTGACTATCTGTCTCTCTCTCCCCATCTCTCTCTCTCTGTATCTTTCTGTCTGACTATCTGTCTCTCTCTCCCCATCTCTCTCTCTCTGTATCTTTCTGTCTGACTGTCTGTCTCTATCTCTCCCCATCTCTCTCTCTCTGTATCTTTCTGTCTGACTGTCTGTCTCTATCTCTCCCCATCTCTCTCCCTCTGTATCTTTCTGTCTGAGTATCTGTCTCTCTCTCCCCATCTCTCTCTCTGTATCTTTCTGTCTGGCTGTCTGTCTCTCTCTCCCCATCTCTCCCTCTGTATCTTTCTGTCTGACTATCTGTCTCTCTCTCCCCATCTCTCTCTCTCTGTATCTTTCTGTCTGACTATCTGTCTCTCTCTCCCCATCTCTCTCTCTCTGTATCTTTCTGTCTGACTATCTGTCTCTCTCTCCCCATCTCTCTCTCTGTATCTTTCTGTCTGGCTGTCTGTCTCTCTCTCCCCATCACCCTCGCTCTGTATCTTTCTGTCTGACTATCTGTCTCTCTCTCCCCATCTCTCTCTCTCTGTATCTTTCTGTCTGGCTGTCTGTCTCTCTCTCCCCATCTCTCTCTCTCTGTATCTTTCTGTCTGACTATCTGTCTCTCTCTCCCCATCTCTCTCTCTGTATCTTTCTGTCTGACTATCTGTCTCTCTCTCCCCATCTCTCTCTCTCTGTATCTTTCTGTCTGACTATCTGTCTCTCTCTCCCCATCTCTCTCTCTGTATCTTTCTGTCTGACTATCTGTCTCTCTCTCCCCATCTCTCTCTCTCTGTATCTTTCTGTCTGACTATCTGTCTCTCTCTCCCCATCTCTCTCTCTGTATCTTTCTGTCTGGCTGTCTGTCTCTCTCTCCCCATCACCCTCGCTCTGTATCTTTCTGTCTGACTATCTGTCTCTCTCTTCCCATCTCTCTCTCTCTGTATCTTTCTGTCTGACTATCTGTCTCTCTCTCCCCATCTCTCTCTCTCTGTATCTTTCTGTCTGACTGTCTGTCTCTCTCTCCCCATCTCTCTCTCTCTGTATCTTTCTGTCTGACTCTCTGTCTCTCTCTCCCCATCTCTCTCTCTGTATCTTTCTGTCTGACTATCTGTCTCTCTCTCCCCATCTCTCTCTCTCTCTGTATCTTTCTGTCTGACTGTCTGTCTCTCTCTCCCCATCTCTCTCTCTGTATCTTTCTGTCTGACTATCTGTCTCTCTCTCCCCATCTCTCTCTCTCTGTATCTTTCTGTCTGACTATCTGTCTCTCTCTCCCCATCTCTCTCTCTCTGTATCTTTCTGTCTGACTATCTGTCTCTCTCTCCCCATCTCTCTCTCTGTATCTTTCTGTCTGGCTGTCTGTCTCTCTCTCCCCATCTCTCTCTCTGTATCTTTCTGTCTGACTATCTGTCTCTCTCTCCCCGTCACCCTCGCTCTGTATCTTTCTGTCTGACTATCTGTCTCTCTCTTCCCATCTCTCTCTCTCTGTATCTTTCTGTCTGGCTGTCTGTCTCTCTCTCCCCATCACCCTCGCTCTGTATCTTTCTGTCTGACTATCTGTCTCTCTCTCCCCATCACCCTCGCTCTGTATCTTTCTATCTATCTGTCTCTCTCTCCCCATCCCTCTCACTCTGTATCTTTCTGTCTGACTATCAGTCTCTCTCTCCCCATCTCTCTCTCTCTGTATCTTTCTGTCTGACTATCAGTCTCTCTCTCCCCATCTCTCTCTCTGTATCTTTCTGTCTGACTGTCTGTCTCTCCCCATCTCTCTCTCTCTGTATCTTTCTGTCTGACTATCTGTCTCTCTCTCCCCATCTCTCTCTCTGTATCTTTCTGTCTGGCTGTCTGTCTCTCTCTCCCCATCACCCTCGCTCTGTATCTTTCTGTCTGACTATCTGTCTCTCTCTCCCCATCTCTCTCTCTCTGTATCTTTCTGTCTGGCTGTCTGTCTCTCTCTCCCCATCACCCTCGCTCTGTATCTTTCTGTCTGAGTATCTGTCTCTCTCTTCCCATCTCTCTCTCTCTGTATCTTTCTGTCTGACTATCTGTCTCTCTCTCCCCATCTCTCTCTCTGTATCTTTCTGTCTGACTATCTGTCTCTCTCTCCCCATCTCTCCCTCTGTATCTTTCTGTCTGACTATCTGTCTCTCTCTCCCCATCTCTCTCTCTGTATCTTTCTGTCTGACTATCTGTCTCTCTCTCCCCATCTCTCTCTCTCTGTATCTTTCTGTCTGACTATCTGTCTCTCTCTCCCCATCTCCCTCACTCTGTATCTTTCTGTCTGACTGTCTGTCTCTCTCTCCCCATCTCTCTCCCTCTGTATCTTTCTGTCTGACTATCTGTCTCTCTCTCCCCGTCTCCCTCACTCTGTATCTTTCTGTCTGACTGTCTGTCTCTCTCTCCCCATCTCTCTCTCTCTGTATCTTTCTGTCTGACTGTCTGTCTCTCTCTCCCCATCTCTCTCCCTCTGTATCTTTCTGTCTGACTATCTGTCTCTCTCTCCCCATCTCTCTCTCTCTGTATCTTTCTGTCTGACTGTCTGTCTCTCTCTCCCCATCTCTCTCTCTCTGTATCTTTCTGTCTGACTGTCTGTCTCTCTCTCCCCATCTCCCTCTCTCTGTATCTTTCTGTCTGACTGTCTGTCTCTCTCTCCCCATCTCCCTCTCTCTGTATCTTTCTGTCTGGCTGTCTGTCTCTATCTCTCCCCATCTCTCTCCCTCTGTATCTTTCTGTCTGACTATCTGTCTCTCTCTCCCCATCTCTCTCTCTGTATCTTTCTGTCTGGCTGTCTGTCTCTCTCTCCCCATCTCTCTCTCTGTATCTTTCTGTCTGACTATCTGTCTCTCTCTCCCCATCTCTCTCTCTCTGTATCTTTCTGTCTGACTGTCTGTCTCTCTCTCCCCGTCTCCCTCACTCTGTATCTTTCTGTCTGACTGTCTGTCTCTCTCTCCCCATCTCTCTCTCTCTGTATCTTTCTGTCTGACTATCTGTCTCTCTCTCCCCATCTCTCTCTCTGTATCTTTCTGTCTGACTATCTGTCTCTCTCTCCCCATCTCTCTCTCTCTGTATCTTTCTGTCTGACTGTCTGTCTCTCTCTCCCCATCTCTCTCCCTCTGTATCTTTCTGTCTGACTGTCTGTCTCTATCTCTCCCCATCTCTCTCTCTCTGTATCTTTCTGTCTGACTGTCTGTCTCTATCTCTCCCCATCTCTCTCCCTCTGTATCTTTCTGTCTGACTATCTGTCTCTCTCTCCCCATCTCTCTCTCTGTATCTTTCTGTCTGGCTGTCTGTCTCTCTCTCCCCATCTCTCTCTCTGTATCTTTCTGTCTGACTGTCTGTCTCTATCTCTCCCCATCTCTCTCCCTCTGTATCTTTCTGTCTGACTGTCTGTCTCTCTCTTCCCATCTCTCTCTCTCTGTATCTTTCTGTCTGGCTGTCTGTCTCTCTCTCCCCATCACCCTCGCTCTGTATCTTTCTATCTATCTGTCTCTCTCTCCCCATCACCCTCGCTCTGTATCTTTCTGTCTGAGTATCTGTCTCTCTCTCCCCATCTCTCTCTCTCTGTATCTTTCTGTCTGACTATCTGTCTCTCTCTCCCCATCTCTCACTCTGTATCTTTCTGTCTGACTATCTGTCTCTCTCTCCCCATCTCTCTCTCTGTATCTTTCTGTCTGTCTATCTGTCTCTCTCTCCCCATCTCTCTCGCTCTGTATCTTTCTGTCTGACTATCTGTCTCTCTCTCCCCATCTCTCTCGCTCTGTATCTTTCTGTCTGACTATCTGTCTCTCTCTCCCCATCCCTCTCTCTGTATCTTTCTGTCTGACTATCTGTCTCTCTCTCCCCATCTCTCTCTCTCTGTATCTTTCTGTCTGACTATCTGTCTCTCTCCCCATCACCCTCGCTCTGTATCTTTCTGTCTGACTATCTGTCTCTCTCTCCCCATCACCCTCGCTCTGTATCTTTCTGTCTGACTATCTGTCTCTCTCTCCCCATCTCTCTCCCTCTGTATCTTTCTGTCTGACTGTCTGTCTCTCTCTCCCCATCTCTCTCCCTCTGTATCTTTCTGTCTGACTGTCTGTCTCTCTCTCCCCATCTCTCTCTCTGTATCTTTCTGTCTGACTATCTGTCTCTCTCTCCCCATCACCCTCGCTCTGTATCTTTCTGTCTGACTGTCTGTCTCTCTCTCCCCATCTCTCTCCCTTTGTATCTTTCTGTCTGACTGTCTGTCTCTCTCTCCCCATCTCTCTCTCTGTATCTTTCTGTCTGACTGTCTGTCTCTCTCTCCCCATCTCTCTCTCTGTATCTTTCTGTCTGACTATCTGTCTCTCTCTCCCCATCACCCTCGCTCTGTATCTTTCTGTCTGACTATCTGTCTCTCTCTCCCCATCTCTCTCCCTCTGTATCTTTCTGTCTGACTGTCTGTCTCTCTCTCCCCATCTCTCTCTCTGTATCTTTCTGTCTGACTGTCTGTCTCTCTCTCCCCATCTCTCTCTCTCTGTATCTTTCTGTCTGACTATCTGTCTCTCTCTCCCCATCTCTCTCCCTCTGTATCTTTCTGTCTGACTATCTGTCTCTCTCTCCCCATCTCTCTCCCTCTGTATCTTTCTGTCTGACTATCTGTCTCTCTCTCCCCATCCCTCTCACTCTGTATCTTTCTGTCTGACTATCAGTCTCTCTCTCCCCATCTCTCTCTCTGTATCTTTCTGTCTGACTGTCTGTCTCTCCCCATCTCTCTCTCTCTGTATCTTTCTGTCTGACTATCTGTCTCTCTCTCCCCATCTCTCTCTCTGTATCTTTCTGTCTGGCTGTCTGTCTCTCTCTCCCCATCACCCTCGCTCTGTATCTTTCTGTCTGACTATCTGTCTCTCTCTCCCCATCTCTCTCTCTCTGTATCTTTCTGTCTGGCTGTCTGTCTCTCTCTCCCCATCACCCTCGCTCTGTATCTTTCTGTCTGAGTATCTGTCTCTCTCTTCCCATCTCTCTCTCTCTGTATCTTTCTGTCTGACTATCTGTCTCTCTCTCCCCATCTCTCCCTCTGTATCTTTCTGTCTGTCTATCTGTCTCTCTCTCCCCATCTCTCTCTCTGTATCTTTCTGTCTGACTATCTGTCTCTCTCTCCCCATCTCTCTCTCTCTGTATCTTTCTGTCTGACTGTCTGTCTCTCTCTCCCCATCTCTCTCTCTCTGTATCTTTCTGTCTGACTGTCTGTCTCTCTCTCCCCATCTCTCTCTCTGTATCTTTCTGTCTGACTATCTGTCTCTCTCTCCCCATCTCTCTCTCTCTGTATCTTTCTGTCTGACTGTCTGTCTCTATCTCTCCCCATCTCTCTCCCTCTGTATCTTTCTGTCTGACTATCTGTCTCTCTCTCCCCATCTCTCTCTCTGTATCTTTCTGTCTGGCTGTCTGTCTCTCTCTCCCCATCTCTCTCTCTGTATCTTTCTGTCTGACTATCTGTCTCTCTCTCCCCATCTCTCTCTCTCTGTATCTTTCTGTCTGACTGTCTGTCTCTATCTCTCCCCATCTCTCTCCCTCTGTATCTTTCTGTCTGACTATCTGTCTCTCTCTCCCCATCTCTCTCTCTGTATCTTTCTGTCTGGCTGTCTGTCTCTCTCTCCCCATCACCCTCGCTCTGTATCTTTCTGTCTGACTATCTGTCTCTCTCTCCCCATCTCCCTCACTCTGTATCTTTCTGTCTGACTATCTGTCTCTCTCTCCCCATCTCTCTCTCTCAGTATCTTTCTGTCTGACTATCTGTCTCTCTCTCCCCATCTCTCTCTCTGTATCTTTCTGTCTGGCTGTCTGTCTCTCTCTCCCCATCTCTCTCTCTGTATCTTTCTGTCTGACTATCTGTCTCTCTCTCCCCATCTCTCTCTCTCTGTATCTTTCTGTCTGACTGTCTGTCTCTCTCTCCCCATCTCTCTCTCTGTATCTTTCTGTCTGACTATCTGTCTCTATCTCTCCCCATCTCTCTCTCTCTGTATCTTTCTGTCTGACTATCTGTCTCTCTCTCCCCATCTCTCTCTCTGTATCTTTCTGTCTGTCTATCTGTCTCTCTCTCCCCATCTCTCTCTCTGTATCTTTCTGTCTGGCTGTCTGTCTCTCTCTCCCCATCACCCTCGCTCTGTATCTTTCTGTCTGACTATCTGTCTCTCTCTTCCCATCTCTCTCTCTCTGTATCTTTCTGTCTGACTATCTGTCTCTCTCTCCCCATCTCTCTCTCTCTGTATCTTTCTGTCTGACTATCTGTCTCTCTCTCCCCATCACCCTCGCTCTGTATCTTTCTGTCTGACTATCTGTCTCTCTCTTCCCATCACCCTCGCTCTGTATCTTTCTGTCTGACTATCTGTCTCTCTCTTCCCATCTCTCTCTCTCTGTATCTTTCTGTCTGGCTGTCTGTCTCTCTCTCCCCATCACCCTCGCTCTGTATCTTTCTATCTATCTGTCTCTCTCTCCCCATCACCCTCGCTCTGTATCTTTCTGTCTGAGTATCTGTCTCTCTCTCCCCATCTCTCTCTCTCTGTATCTTTCTGTCTGACTATCTGTCTCTCTCTCCCCATCTCTCCCTCTGTATCTTTCTGTCTGACTGTCTGTCTCTCTCTCCCCATCTCTCTCTCTCTGTATCTTTCTGTCTGACTATCTGTCTCTCTCTCCCCATCTCTCTCTCTCTGTATCTTTCTGTCTGACTATCTGTCTCTCTCTCCCCATCTCTCTCTCTGTATCTTTCTGTCTGACTATCTGTCTCTCTCTCCCCATCTCTCTCTCTCTGTATCTTTCTGTCTGACTATCTGTCTCTCTCCCCATCGCTCTCGCTTTGTATCTTTCTGTCTGGCTGTCTGTCTCTCTCGCCCCATCTCTCCCTCTGTATCTTTCTGTCTGTCTATCTGTCTCTCTCTCCCCATCCTCTCTCTCTGTATCTTTCTGTCTGACTATCTGTCTCTCTCTCCCCATCTCTCTCCCTCTGTATCTTTCTGTCTGACTGTCTGTCTCTCTCTCCCCATCTATCTCTCTCTGTATCTTTCTGTCTGACTGTCTCTATCTCTCCCCATCTCTCTCTCTCTGTATCTTTCTGTCTGACTATCTGTCTCTCTCTCCCCATCTCCCTCGCTCTGTATCTTTCTGTCTGGCTGTCTGTCTCTCTCTCCCCATCTCCCTCGCTCTGTATCTTTCTGTCTGGCTGTCTGTCTCTCTCTCCCCATCTCCCTCGCGCTGTATCTTTCTGTCTGGCTGTCTGTCTCTCCCCATCTCTCTCTCTCTGTATCTTTCTGTCTGACTATCTGTCTCTCTCTCCCCATCTCTCTCTCTCTGTATCTTTCTGTCTGACTGTCTCTCTCTCCCCATCGCTCTCTCTGTATCTTTCTGTCTGACTATCTGTCTCTCTCTCCCCATCTCTCTCTCTGTATCTTTCTGTCTGACTCTCTGTCTCTCTCTCCCCATCTCTCTCGCTCTGTATCTTTCTGTCTGACTGTCTGTCTCTCTCTCCCCATCTCTCCCTCTGTATCTTTCTGTCTGACTGTCTGTCTCTCTCTCCCCATCTCTCTCTCTGTATCTTTCTGTCTGACTGTCTGTCTCTCTCTCCCCATCTCTCTCTCTCTGTATCTTTCTGTCTGACTGTCTGTCTCTCTCTCCCCATCACCCTCGCTCTGTATCTTTCTGTCTGACTATCTGTCTCTCTCTCCCCATCCCTCTCTCTCTGTATCTTTCTGTCTGACTGTCTGTCTCTCTCTCCCCATCTCTCTCCCTCTGTATCTTTCTGTCTGACTGTCTGTCTCTCTCTCCCCATCTCTCTCTCTCTGTATCTTTCTGTCTGGCTGTCTGTCTCTCTCTCCCCATCTCCCTCACTCTGTATCTTTCTGTCTGGCTGTCTGTCTCTCCCCATCTCTCTCTCTCTGTATCTTTCTGTCTGACTATCTGTCTCTCTCTCCCCATCCCTCTCTCTGTATCTTTCTGTCTGACTGTCTGTCTCTCTCTCCCCATCTCTCTCTCTCTGTATCTTTCTGTCTGACTCTCTGTCTCTCTCTCCCCATCGCTCTCGCTCTGTATCTTTCTGTCTGACTGTCTGTCTCTCTCTCCCCATCTCTCTCCCTCTGTATCTTTCTGTCTGACTGTCTGTCTCTCTCTCCCCATCTCTCTCTCTGTATCTTTCTGTCTGACTGTCTGTCTCTCCCCATCTCTCTCTCCCTCTGTATCTTTCTGTCTGACTATCTGTCTCTCTCCCCATTTCTCTCTCTGTATCTTTCTGTCTGACTATCTGTCTCTCTCTCCCCATCCCTCTCTCTCTGTATCTTTCTGTCTGACTATCTGTCTCTCTCTCCCCATCTCTCTCTCTCTGTATCTTTCTGTCTGACTGTCTGTCTCTATCTCTCCCCATCTCTCCCTCTGTATCTTTCTGTCTGTCTATCTGTCTCTCTCTCCCCATCTCTCTCTCTCTGTATCTTTCTGTCTGACTGTCTGTCTCTCTCTCCCCATCTCTCTCTCTCTGTATCTTTCTGTCTGACTGTCTGTCTCTCTCTCCCCATCTCTCTCTCTGTATCTTTCTGTCTGACTATCTGTCTCTCTCTCCCCATCTCTCTCTCTCTGTATCTTTCTGTCTGACTGTCTGTCTCTCTCTCCCCATCTCCCTCTCTCTGTATCTTTCTGTCTATCTGTCTCTCTCTCCCCATCACCCTCTCTCTGTACCTTTCTGTCTATCTGTCTCTCTCTCCCCATCACCCTCGCTCTGTACCTTTCTGTCTGACTATCTGTCTCTCCCCATCTCTCTCCCTCTGTATCTTTCTGTCTGACTATCTGTCTCTCTCTCCCCATCCCTCTCTCTCTGTATCTTTCTGTCTGACTGTCTGTCTCTCTCTCCCCATCTCTCTCTCTCTGTATCTTTCTGTCTGACTGTCTGTCTCTCTCTCCCCATCTCTCTCTCTGTATCTTTCTGTCTGACTATCTGTCTCTCTCTCCCCATCTCTCTCTCTCTGTATCTTTCTGTCTGACTGTCTGTCTCTCTCTCCCCATCTCTCTCTCTGTATCTTTCTGTGTGACTATCTGTCTCTCTCTCCCCATCCCTCTCTCTCTGTATATTTCTGTCTATCTGTCTCTCTCTCCCCATCACCCTCTCTCTGTACCTTTCTGTCTATCTGTCTCTCTCTCCCCATCACCCTCGCTCTGTACCTTTCTGTCTGACTATCTGTCTCTCCCCATCTCTCTCCCTCTGTATCTTTCTGTCTGACTATCTGTCTCTCTCTCCCCATCTCTCTCTCTCTGTATCTTTCTGTCTGACTATCTGTCTCTCTCTCCCCGTCTCCCTCACTCTGTATCTTTCTGTCTGACTGTCTGTCTCTCTCTCCCCATCTCTCTCTCTCTGTATCTTTCTGTCTGACTGTCTGTCTCTCTCTCCCCATCTCTCTCCCTCTGTATCTTTCTGTCTGACTATCTGTCTCTCTCTCCCCATCTCTCTCTCTGTATCTTTCTGTCTGACTGTCTGTCTCTCTCTCCCCATCTCTCCCTCTGTATCTTTCTGTCTGGCTGTCTGTCTCTCCCCATCTCTCTCTCTCTGTATCTTTCTGTCTGACTATCTGTCTCTCTCTCCCCATCTCTCTCTCTCTGTATCTTTCTGTCTGACTGTCTGTCTCTCTCTCCCCATCTCTCTCTCTGTATCTTTCTGTCTGGCTGTCTGTCTCTCTCTCCCCATCTCTCTCTCTGTATCTTTCTGTCTGACTATCTGTCTCTCTCTCCCCATCTCTCTCCCTCTGTATCTTTCTGTCTGACTATCTGTCTCTCTCTCCCCATCTCTCTCTCTCTGTATCTTTCTGTCTGACTGTCTGTCTCTATCTCTCCCCATCTCTCTCTCTGTATCTTTCTGTCTGGCTGTCTGTCTCTCTCTCCCCATCTCTCTCTCTCTGTATCTTTCTGTCTGACTATCAGTCTCTCTCTCCCCATCTCTCTCTCTGTGTCTTTCTGTCTGACTATCTGTCTCTCTCTCCCCATCACCCTCGCTCTGTATCTTTCTGTCTGACTATCTGTCTCTCTCTCCCCATCTCTCTCCCTCTGTATCTTTCTGTCTGACTGTCTGTCTCTCTCTCCCCATCTCTCTCTCTGTATCTTTCTGTCTGACTGTCTGTCTCTCTCTCCCCATCTCTCTCGCTCTGTATCTTTCTGTCTGACTATCTGTCTCTCTCTCCCCATCTCTCTCGCTCTGTATCTTTCTGTCTGACTATCTGTCTCTCTCTCCCCATCCCTCTCTCTGTATCTTTCTGTCTGACTATCTGTCTCTCTCTCCCCATCTCTCTCTCTCTGTATCTTTCTGTCTGACTATCTGTCTCTCTCTCCCCATCTCTCTCTCTCTGTATCTTTCTGTCTGACTATCTGTCTCTCTCCCCATCACCCTCGCTCTGTATCTTTCTGTCTGACTATCTGTCTCTCTCTCCCCATCACCCTCGCTCTGTATCTTTCTGTCTGACTATCTGTCTCTCTCTCCCCATCTCTCTCCCTCTGTATCTTTCTGTCTGACTGTCTGTCTCTCTCTCCCCATCTCTCTCCCTCTGTATCTTTCTGTCTGACTGTCTGTCTCTCTCTCCCCATCTCTCTCTCTGTATCTTTCTGTCTGACTATCTGTCTCTCTCTCCCCATCACCCTCGCTCTGTATCTTTCTGTCTGACTGTCTGTCTCTCTCTCCCCATCTCTCTCCCTTTGTATCTTTCTGTCTGACTGTCTGTCTCTCTCTCCCCATCTCTCTCTCTGTATCTTTCTGTCTGACTGTCTGTCTCTCTCTCCCCATCTCTCTCTCTGTATCTTTCTGTCTGACTATCTGTCTCTCTCTCCCCATCACCCTCGCTCTGTATCTTTCTGTCTGACTATCTGTCTCTCTCTCCCCATCTCTCTCCCTCTGTATCTTTCTGTCTGACTGTCTGTCTCTCTCTCCCCATCTCTCTCTCTGTATCTTTCTGTCTGACTGTCTGTCTCTCTCTCCCCATCTCTCTCTCTCTGTATCTTTCTGTCTGACTATCTGTCTCTCTCTCCCCATCTCTCTCCCTCTGTATCTTTCTGTCTGACTATCTGTCTCTCTCTCCCCATCTCTCTCCCTCTGTATCTTTCTGTCTGACTATCTGTCTCTCTCTCCCCATCCCTCTCACTCTGTATCTTTCTGTCTGACTATCAGTCTCTCTCTCCCCATCTCTCTCTCTCAGTATCTTTCTGTCTGACTATCTGTCTCTCCCCATCTCTCTCTCTCTGTATCTTTCTGTCTGACTATCTGTCTCTCTCTCCCCATCTCTCTCTCTGTATCTTTCTGTCTGGCTGTCTGTCTCTCTCTCCCCATCACCCTCGCTCTGTATCTTTCTGTCTGACTATCTGTCTCTCTCTCCCCATCTCTCTCTCTCTGTATCTTTCTGTCTGGCTGTCTGTCTCTCTCTCCCCATCACCCTCGCTCTGTATCTTTCTGTCTGAGTATCTGTCTCTCTCTTCCCATCTCTCTCTCTCTGTATCTTTCTGTCTGACTATCTGTCTCTCTCTCCCCATCTCTCCCTCTGTATCTTTCTGTCTGTCTATCTGTCTCTCTCTCCCCATCTCTCTCTCTGTATCTTTCTGTCTGACTATCTGTCTCTCTCTCCCCATCTCTCTCTCTCTGTATCTTTCTGTCTGACTGTCTGTCTCTCTCTCCCCATCTCTCTCTCTCTGTATCTTTCTGTCTGACTGTCTGTCTCTCTCTCCCCATCTCTCTCTCTCTGTATCTTTCTGTCTGACTATCTGTCTCTCTCTCCCCATCTCTCTCTCTCTGTATCTTTCTGTCTGACTGTCTGTCTCTATCTCTCCCCATCTCTCTCCCTCTGTATCTTTCTGTCTGACTATCTGTCTCTCTCTCCCCATCTCTCTCTCTGTATCTTTCTGTCTGGCTGTCTGTCTCTCTCTCCCCATCTCTCTCTCTGTATCTTTCTGTCTGACTATCTGTCTCTCTCTCCCCATCTCTCTCTCTCTGTATCTTTCTGTCTGACTGTCTGTCTCTATCTCTCCCCATCTCTCTCCCTCTGTATCTTTCTGTCTGACTATCTGTCTCTCTCTCCCCATCTCTCTCTCTGTATCTTTCTGTCTGGCTGTCTGTCTCTCTCTCCCCATCACCCTCGCTCTGTATCTTTCTGTCTGACTATCTGTCTCTCTCTCCCCATCTCCCTCACTCTGTATCTTTCTGTCTGACTATCTGTCTCTCTCTCCCCATCTCTCTCTCTCAGTATCTTTCTGTCTGACTATCTGTCTCTCTCTCCCCATCTCTCTCTCTGTATCTTTCTGTCTGGCTGTCTGTCTCTCTCTCCCCATCTCTCTCTCTGTATCTTTCTGTCTGACTATCTGTCTCTCTCTCCCCATCTCTCTCTCTCTGTATCTTTCTGTCTGACTATCTGTCTCTCTCTCCCCATCTCTCTCTCTGTATCTTTCTGTCTGTCTATCTGTCTCTCTCTCCCCATCTCTCTCTCTGTATCTTTCTGTCTGACTATCTGTCTCTCTCTCCCCATCACCCTCGCTCTGTATCTTTCTGTCTGACTATCTGTCTCTCTCTTCCCATCTCTCTCTCTCTGTATCTTTCTGTCTGACTATCTGTCTCTCTCTCCCCATCTCTCTCTCTCTGTATCTTTCTGTCTGACTATCTGTCTCTCTCTCCCCATCACCCTCGCTCTGTATCTTTCTGTCTGACTATCTGTCTCTCTCTTCCCATCACCCTCGCTCTGTATCTTTCTGTCTGACTATCTGTCTCTCTCTTCCCATCACCCTCGCTCTGTATCTTTCTGTCTGTCTATCTGTCTCTCTCTCCCCATCTCTCTCTCTGTATCTTTCTGTCTGGCTGTCTGTCTCTCTCTCCCCATCACCCTCGCTCTGTATCTTTCTATCTATCTGTCTCTCTCTCCCCATCACCCTCGCTCTGTATCTTTCTGTCTGAGTATCTGTCTCTCTCTCCCCATCTCTCTCTCTCTGTATCTTTCTGTCTGACTATCTGTCTCTCTCTCCCCATCTCTCCCTCTGTATCTTTCTGTCTGACTATCTGTCTCTCTCTCCCCATCTCTCTCTCTGTATCTTTCTGTCTGACTATCTGTCTCTCTCTCCCCATCTCTCTCTCTCTGTATCTTTCTGTCTGACTATCTGTCTCTCTCCCCATCGCTCTCGCTTTGTATCTTTCTGTCTGGCTGTCTGTCTCTCTCTCCCCATCTCTCCCTCTGTATCTTTCTGTCTGTCTATCTGTCTCTCTCTCCCCATCCTCTCTCTCTGTATCTTTCTGTCTGACTATCTGTCTCTCTCTCCCCATCTCTCTCCCTCTGTATCTTTCTGTCTGACTGTCTGTCTCTCTCTCCCCATCTCTCTCTCTCTGTATCTTTCTGTCTGACTGTCTCTATCTCTCCCCATCTCTCTCTCTCTGTATCTTTCTGTCTGACTATCTGTCTCTCTCTCCCCATCTCCCTCGCTCTGTATCTTTCTGTCTGGCTGTCTGTCTCTCTCTCCCCATCTCCCTCGCTCTGTATCTTTCTGTCTGGCTGTCTGTCTCTCTCTCCCCATCTCCCTCGCGCTGTATCTTTCTGTCTGGCTGTCTGTCTCTCCCCATCTCTCTCTCTCTGTATCTTTCTGTCTGACTATCTGTCTCTCTCTCCCCATCTCTCTCTCTCTGTATCTTTCTGTCTGACTGTCTCTCTCTCCCCATCGCTCTCTCTGTATCTTTCTGTCTGACTATCTGTCTCTCTCTCCCCATCTCTCTCTCTGTATCTTTCTGTCTGACTCTCTGTCTCTCTCTCCCCATCTCTCTCGCTCTGTATCTTTCTGTCTGACTGTCTGTCTCTCTCTCCCCATCTCTCCCTCTGTATCTTTCTGTCTGACTGTCTGTCTCTCTCTCCCCATCTCTCTCTCTGTATCTTTCTGTCTGACTGTCTGTCTCTCTCTCCCCATCTCTCTCTCTCTGTATCTTTCTGTCTGACTGTCTGTCTCTCTCTCCCCATCACCCTCGCTCTGTATCTTTCTGTCTGACTATCTGTCTCTCTCTCCCCATCCCTCTCTCTCTGTATCTTTCTGTCTGACTGTCTGTCTCTCTCTCCCCATCTCTCTCCCTCTGTATCTTTCTGTCTGACTGTCTGTCTCTCTCTCCCCATCTCTCTCTCTCTGTATCTTTCTGTCTGGCTGTCTGTCTCTCTCTCCCCATCTCCCTCACTCTGTATCTTTCTGTCTGGCTGTCTGTCTCTCCCCATCTCTCTCTCTCTGTATCTCTCTGTCTGACTATCTGTCTCTCTCTCCCCATCCCTCTCTCTGTATCTTTCTGTCTGACTGTCTGTCTCTCTCTCCCCATCGCTCTCGCTCTGTATCTTTCTGTCTGACTGTCTGTCTCTCTCTCCCCATCTCTCTCCCTCTGTATCTTTCTGTCTGACTGTCTGTCTCTCTCTCCCCATCTCTCTCTCTCTGTATCTTTCTGTCTGACTGTCTGTCTCTCCCCATCTCTCTCTCCCTCTGTATCTTTCTGTCTGACTATCTGTCTCTCTCCCCATTTCTCTCTCTGTATCTTTCTGTCTGACTATCTGTCTCTCTCTCCCCATCCCTCTCTCTCTGTATCTTTCTGTCTGACTATCTGTCTCTCTCTCCCCATCTCTCTCTCTCTGTATCTTTCTGTCTGACTGTCTGTCTCTATCTCTCCCCATCTCTCCCTCTGTATCTTTCTGTCTGTCTATCTGTCTCTCTCTCCCCATCTCTCTCTCTCTGTATCTTTCTGTCTGACTGTCTGTCTCTCTCTCCCCATCTCTCTCTCTGTATCTTTCTGTCTGACTGTCTGTCTCTCTCTCCCCATCTCTCTCTCTCTGTATCTTTCTGTCTGACTGTCTGTCTCTCTCTCCCCATCTCTCTCTCTGTATCTTTCTGTCTGACTATCTGTCTCTCTCTCCCCATCTCTCTCTCTCTGTATCTTTCTGTCTGACTGTCTGTCTCTCTCTCCCCATCTCCCTCTCTCTGTATCTTTCTGTCTATCTGTCTCTCTCTCCCCATCACCCTCTCTCTGTACCTTTCTGTCTATCTGTCTCTCTCTCCCCATCACCCTCGCTCTGTACCTTTCTGTCTGACTATCTGTCTCTCCCCATCTCTCTCCCTCTGTATCTTTCTGTCTGACTATCTGTCTCTCTCTCCCCATCCCTCTCTCTCTGTATCTTTCTGTCTGACTGTCTGTCTCTCTCTCCCCATCTCTCTCTCTCTGTATCTTTCTGTCTGACTGTCTGTCTCTCTCTCCCCATCTCTCTCTCTGTATCTTTCTGTCTGACTATCTGTCTCTCTCTCCCCATCTCTCTCTCTCTGTATCTTTCTGTCTGACTGTCTGTCTCTCTCTCCCCATCTCTCTCTCTGTATCTTTCTGTGTGACTATCTGTCTCTCTCTCCCCATCCCTCTCTCTCTGTATATTTCTGTCTATCTGTCTCTCTCTCCCCATCACCCTCTCTCTGTACCTTTCTGTCTATCTGTCTCTCTCTCCCCATCACCCTCGCTCTGTACCTTTCTGTCTGACTATCTGTCTCTCCCCATCTCTCTCCCTCTGTATCTTTCTGTCTGACTATCTGTCTCTCTCTCCCCATCTCTCTCTCTCTGTATCTTTCTGTCTGACTATCTGTCTCTCTCTCCCCGTCTCCCTCACTCTGTATCTTTCTGTCTGACTGTCTGTCTCTCTCTCCCCATCTCTCTCTCTCTGTATCTTTCTGTCTGACTGTCTGTCTCTCTCTCCCCATCTCTCTCCCTCTGTATCTTTCTGTCTGACTATCTGTCTCTCTCTCCCCATCTCTCTCTCTGTATCTTTCTGTCTGGCTGTCTGTCTCTCCCCATCTCTCTCTCTCTGTATCTTTCTGTCTGACTATCTGTCTCTCTCTCCCCATCTCTCTCTCTCTGTATCTTTCTGTCTGACTGTCTGTCTCTCTCTCCCCATCTCTCTCTCTGTATCTTTCTGTCTGGCTGTCTGTCTCTCTCTCCCCATCTCTCTCTCTGTATCTTTCTGTCTGACTATCTGTCTCTCTCTCCCCATCTCTCTCCCTCTGTATCTTTCTGTCTGACTATCTGTCTCTCTCTCCCCATCTCTCTCTCTCTGTATCTTTCTGTCTGACTGTCTGTCTCTATCTCTCCCCATCTCTCTCTCTGTATCTTTCTGTCTGGCTGTCTGTCTCTCTCTCCCCATCTCTCTCTCTCTGTATCTTTCTGTCTGACTATCAGTCTCTCTCTCCCCATCTCTCTCTCTGTGTCTTTCTGTCTGACTATCTGTCTCTCTCTCCCCATCACCCTCGCTCTGTATCTTTCTGTCTGACTATCTGTCTCTCTCTCCCCATCTCTCTCCCTCTGTATCTTTCTGTCTGACTGTCTGTCTCTCTCTCCCCATCTCTCTCTCTGTATCTTTCTGTCTGACTGTCTGTCTCTCTCTCCCCATCTCTCTCTCTCTGTATCTTTCTGTCTGAGTATCTGTCTCTCTCTCCCCATCGCTCTCGCTTTGTATCTTTCTGTCTGGCTGTCTGTCTCTCTCTCCCCATCTCTCTCCCTCTGTATCTTTCTGTCTGACTGTCTGTCTCTCTCTCCCCATCTCTCCCTCTGTATCTTTCTGTCTGTCTATCTGTCTCTCTCTCCCCATCTCTCTCTCTCTGTATCTTTCTGTCTGACTATCTGTCTCTCTCTCCCCATCTCCCTCTCTCTGTATCTTTCTGTCTGACTATCTGTCTCTCTCTCCCCATCTCTCTCTCTCTCTGTATCTTTCTGTCTGACTATCTGTCTCTCTCCCCCCATCTCTCTCTCTCTGTATCTTTCTGTCTGACTATCTGTCTCTCTCTCCCCATCTCCCTCGCTCTGTATCTTTCTGTCTGGCTGTCTGTCTCTCTCTCCCCATCTCCCTCGCGCTGTATCTTTCTGTCTGGCTGTCTGTCTCTCCCCATCTCTCTCTCTCTGTATCTTTCTGTCTGACTCTCTGTCTCTCTCTCCCCATCTCTCTCGCTCTGTATCTTTCTGTCTGACTGTCTGTCTCTCTCTCCCCATCTCTCCCTCTGTATCTTTCTGTCTGACTATCTGTCTCTCTCTCCCCATCTCTCTCTCTCTGTATCTTTCTGTCTGACTGTCTGTCTCTCTCTCCCCATCACCCTCGCTCTGTATCTTTCTGTCTGACTATCTGTCTCTCTCTCCCCATCCCTCTCTCTCTGTATCTTTCTGTCTGACTGTCTGTCTCTCTCTCCCCATCTCTCTCTCTCTGTATCTTTCTGTCTGGCTGTCTGTCTCTCTCTCCCCATCTCCCTCACTCTGTATCTTTCTGTCTGGCTGTCTGTCTCTCTCTCCCCATCTCCCTCGCGCTGTATCTTTCTGTCTGGCTGTCTGTCTCTCCCCATCTCTCTCTCTCTGTATCTTTCTGTCTGACTCTCTGTCTCTCTCTCCCCATCTCTCTCGCTCTGTATCTTTCTGTCTGACTGTCTGTCTCTCTCTCCCCATCTCTCCCTCTGTATCTTTCTGTCTGACTATCTGTCTCTCTCTCCCCATCTCTCTCTCTCTGTATCTTTCTGTCTGACTGTCTGTCTCTCTCTCCCCATCACCCTCGCTCTGTATCTTTCTGTCTGACTGTCTGTCTCTCTCTCCCCATCCCTCTCTCTCTGTATCTTTCTGTCTGACTGTCTGTCTCTCTCTCCCCATCTCTCTCTCTCTGTATCTTTCTGTCTGGCTGTCTGTCTCTCTCTCCCCATCTCCCTCACTCTGTATCTTTCTGTCTGGCTGTCTGTCTCTCCCCATCTCTCTCTCTCTGTATCTTTCTGTCTGACTGTCTGTCTCTCTCTCCCCATCTCTCTCTCTCTGTATCTTTCTGTCTGACTCTCTGTCTCTCTCTCCCCATCTCTCTCTCTGTATCTTTCTGTCTGACTCTCTGTCTCTCTCTCCCCATCGCTCTCGCTCTGTATCTTTCTGTCTGACTGTCTGTCTCTCTCTCCCCATCTCTCTCCCTCTGTATCTTTCTATCTGACTGTCTGTCTCTCCCCATCTCTCTCTCCCTCTGTATCTTTCTGTCTGACTATCTGTCTCTCTCCCCATCTCTCTCTCTGTATCTTTCTGTCTGACTCTCTGTCTCTCTCTCCCCATCGCTCTCGCTCTGTATCTTTCTGTCTGACTGTCTGTCTCTCTCTCCCCATCTCTCTCCCTCTGTATCTTTCTATCTGACTGTCTGTCTCTCCCCATCTCTCTCTCCCTCTGTATCTTTCTGTCTGACTATCTGTCTCTCTCCCCATTTCTCTCTCTGTATCTTTCTGTCTGACTGTCTGTCTCTCTCTCCCCATCCCTCTCTCTCTGTATCTTTCTGTCTGACTATCTGTCTCTCTCTCCCCATCTCCCTCTCTCTGTATCTTTCTGTCTGACTGTCTGTCTCTCTCTCCCCATCTCCCTCTCTCTGTATCTTTCTGTCTGACTATCTGTCTCTCTCTCCCCATCTCCCTCTCTCTGTATCTTTCTGTCTGACTGTCTGTCTCTCTCTCCCCATCTCTCTCTCTCTGTATCTTTCTGTCTGTCTATCTGTCTCTCTCTCCCCATCTCTCTCTCTGTATCTTTCTGTCTGACTGTCTGTCTCTCTCTCCCCATCTCTCTCTCTGTATCTTTCTGTCTGACTGTCTGTCTCTCTCTCCCCATCTCTCTCTCTGTATCTTTCTGTCTGACTATCTGTCTCTCTCTCCCCATCCCTCTCTCTCTGTATCTTTCTGTCTATCTGTCTCTCTCTCCCCATCACCCTCTCTCTGTACCTTTCTGTCTATCTGTCTCTCTCTCCCCATCACCCTCGCTCTGTACCTTTCTGTCTGACTATCTGTCTCTCCCCATCTCCCTCACTCTGTATCTTTCTGTCTGACTATCTGTCTCTCTCTCCCCATCTCCCTCTCTCTCTGTATCTTTCTGTCTGACTATCTGTCTCTCTCTCCCCATCTCCCTCTCTCTGTATCTTTCTGTCTGACTGTCTGTCTCTCTCTCCCCATCTCTCTCTCTGTATCTTTCTGTCTGACTATCTGTCTCTCTCTCCCCATCTCTCTCTCTCTGTATCTTTCTGTCTGACTATCAGTCTCTCTCTCCCCATCCCTCTCGCTCTGTATCTTTCTGTCTGGCTGTCTGTCTCCCTCTCCCATCTCTCTCTCTCTCCCTCCACACACTCTCTCTTTCTGTATCTCTCCCTCCACACACTCTGCCTCTCTGTCTGTCTCTCACTCTCTGCTTCACCCTCTGTCTCTGTTTCACTCACTCTCTCTTCCCTCTCTCACCCTCAGCTGGGGGTCGGGTGGACTTTGAAGATTTCCTGGATCTGATGGCCCCGAAGCTGTTGACGGAGACAGCTGACATGATTGGAATGAAGGAGCTCCGGAATGCCTTCAGGGAGGTGAGTGTGAGACAGGGAGAACTGGCAGAGCCTCGGAAAGCACTTACATCGTAGGGAGAAATCAGCTCTTTCCCACAGTCGGGTAGACCCTCACACCCACCACCCAGGGTGTGTACCATCTACAGGATGCACTGCAGCAACTCACCAAGGCTCCTTCGACAGCACCTTCCAAACCCACCACCTCTACCATCTAGAAGGACAAGGGCAGCAGACACATGGGGAACACCCACCGCCTGGAATTTCCCCTCCGAGCCCCTCACCATCCTGACTTGGAAATATATCGGCCGTTCCTTCACTGTCGCTGGGTCAAAATCCTGGACCTCCCTCCCTAACAGCACTGTGGGTGTACCTACACCACATGGGACAAAATCCTGGAACTCCAACCCTAACAGCACCGTGGGTGTACCTACACCACACGGACAAAATCCTGGAACTCCCTCCCTAACAGCACTGTGGGTGTACCTACACCACACGGGGACAAAATCCTGGAACTCCCTCCCTAACAGCGCTGTGGGTGTACCTACACCACACGGACAAAATCCTGGAACTCCCTCCCTAACAGCGCTGTGGGTGTACCTACACCACACGGACAAAATCCTGGAACTCCCTCCCTAACAGCGCTGTGGGTGTACCTACACCACACGGACAAAATCCTGGAACTCCCTCCCTAACAGCACTGTGGGTGTACCTACACCACACGGACAAAATCCTGGAACTCCCTCCCTAACAGCGCTGTGGGTGTACCTACACCACACGGACAAAATCTTGGAACTCCCTCCCTAACAGCGCTGTGGGTGTACCTACACCACACGGACAAAATCCTGGAACTCCCTCCCTAACAGCGCCGTGGGTGTACCTACACCACACGGACAAAATCCTGGAACTCCCTCCCTAACAGCGCTGTGGGTGTACCTACACCACACAGACAAAATCCTGGAACATCCTCCCTAACAGCGCTGTGGGTGTACCTACACCACATGGGGACAAAATCCTGGAACTCCCTCCCTAACAGCACTGTGGGTGTACCTACACCACACGGGGACAAAATCCTGGAACTCCCTCCCTAACAGCGCTGTGGGTGTACCTACACCACACGGACAATATCCTGGAACTCCCTCCCTAACAGCGCTGTGGGTGTACCTACACCACAAGGACAAAATCCTGGAACTCCCTCCCTAACAGCGCCGTGGGTGTACCTACACCACACGGGACAATATCCTGGAACTCCCTCCCTAACAGCGCTGTGGGTGTACCTACACCACACAGGGACTGCAGCGGCTCAAGGAAACAGCTCACCCACCCACCACCTTCTCAAGGGGGCAACTGGGGACTGACCACTGACCGACATCCACATCACGTGGATGAGTTAAACAAAATTGAGAATCGGACAGGGCCCAGCGGGACGGAATTTCCTGCGAGCAAATTGGTAACGGTATATATTGTTTTAGCTCTTTGATGGGACCTGGGTGTTGCTGGCAAGGCATTTGTTACCCATCCATAACTGCCCTTGAGTGACTCGCTGGGCCCATTTCCAGAGGGCGGTTCAGAGTTGACCACCTTGCAATGGGTCTGGAGTCACGTGTGAGGCCAGACTGAGTAAGGATGGCTGATTTCCCTCCTCCCCCAAAGGGGGCATTAGTGCACCAGATAGGGGTGTTTCCAACGATCGACAATGGCTATTCCACGTCTCCATTGGATTCAAACTCCAACATCTGCTGCGGGATTCGATCCTGGGTCCCCAGAGCCTCCCAATGCAACATTCCCACAGGGACAAGACTTCAGAAGGGGTCTCACCCAAAGGCTGAGGGGAAGTGAGAGGGGAAGAGAGGGAGGGAGTGGAGGGATGCTGGGAAGGAGGGAGCGTCAGGAGAGGAGGTGGAGGGAGGCGGAAGGGAGGGAGGGAGAGGGAGTGGAGGAGGGAGTGGAGGAGGAGGAGGAGGAAGGGGGAGGCGGGGGTCGAGGACCGAGTGCAAGTGGAGGGAGAGGAGGTGGAGGGACAGGCAGGGAGGAGGGAGAGGAGGGGATGAGGAAGGGAGGGAGGGGAAGGGAGGACAGGAGGGAGAGGAGGGGATGGAGGGGAAGGAGGTTGAGGAGGTGGAGGTTGGACGGACTGTCCAGAGAGGGAACTGACTCTCACTCCCTCGCTGTCTTGGTGGAGGGGGAGGAGGGTGAGGGACAGAGAAGTGGAGGGACCCTCCAATGAGGGAATTCAGTTGCATTCCCTCACCGTCTTGGTGGACGGAGAAGAGGTGGAGGGGCAGAGGGACAGGAGGGACTCCTGAACGAGGGAACTCACTCACACTCCCCTCGCTGCCTGGGCGGAGGGAGAGGAGGTGGAGGGACAGGAGGGACTCCTGAACGAGGGAACTCACTCACACTCCCCTAGCTGCCTGGGTTGAGGGAGAGGAGGTGGAGGGACAGGAGGGACTGCTGAACGAGGGAACTCACTCACACCCCCTCGCTGTCCTGCCTCCAGTTCGATGCCAATCACGATGGGAAAATCAGCACCTCGGAACTCCGGGAGACGATGAAGAAGTTCATGGGGGAGCATTTACCCTCGAGGGAGATTGAGGAGATCCTCCGTGACGTTGACCTCAATGGGGACGGCCTGGTGGACTTTGAGGGTGAGTAAGAGGGCGATTGGAGTGGGGGGGGGTGGGGAGGGTAACGGGGTAAATGGAGGCCAGTGATGTCCATGTCTTCGGCGAGGGAGAGAGTCCGTCTCCCTCTCCCCCCGAGGGAGGCAGCACTCCCTCACCACAAAGTGACTCTGACCTCCTCGAACCCGCTCCCTCAAAACCCTCGCCCGTTTCCAGCTGTGCAAAACCCCTGTAACATCGATCAACCCCAGACCAGCCTGACTCACCCACACTGTGGAAATCCTCACCCAGGGGATTATCACCTTCAGAGATCATCGCAATGCATCCAAACCCCCCTCCCACAGTCTACACGCCTCCCTATCTCTGTAACCTCCTCCAGCCCCTACACCCTCCCTATCTCTGTAACCTCCTCCAGCCCCTACACCCCTCCCTATCTCTGTAACCTCCTCCACTCCCTACACCCCTCCCTATCTCTGTAACCTCCTCCAGCCCCTACACCCCTCCCTATCTCTGTAACCTCCTCCAGCCCCTACACCCCTCCCTATCTCTGTAACCTCCTCCAGCCCCTACACCCCTCCCTATCTCTGTAACCTCCTCCACTCCCTACACCCCTCCCTATCTCTGTAACCTCCTCCAGCCTCTACACCCCTCCCTATCTCTGTAACCTCCTCCAGCCCCTACACCCCTCCCTATCTCTGTAACCTCCTCCAGCCTCTACAACCCTCCCTATCGCTATAACCTCCACCAGCCCCTACAACCCTCCAGCACTAAAGGAGCACCGAACTGTCGGAGGGTCAGTACTGAGGGAGTGCCGCACTGTCGGAGGGTCAGTACTGAGAGATGGCCGCACTGTTGGAGGGTCAGTACTGAGGGGGAGCCGCACTGTCGGAGGGTCAGTACTGAGGGAGTGCCGCACTGTCGGAGGGTCAGTACTGAGAAAGTGCCGCACTGTCGTAGGGTCAGTACTGAGGGAGTGCTGCACTGTCAGGGGGTCAGTACTGAGGGAGTGCCGCACTGTCGGAGGGTCAGTACTGAGGGAATGCTGCACTGTCGGAGGGTCAGTACTGAGGGAGTGCCGCACTGTCGGAGGGTCAGTACTGAGGGAATACTGCACTGTCAGAGGGTCAGTACTGAGGGAACGCTGCACTGTCGGAGGGTCAGTACTGAGGGAATGCTGCACTGTCGGAGGGTCAGTGCTGAGGGAGTGCCGCACTGTCGGAGGGTCAGTGCTAAGGGAGTGCCGCACTGTCGCAGGGTCAGTGCTGAGGGAGTGCCGCACTGTCAGAGGGTCAGTACTGAGGGAGTGCCGCACTGTTGGAGGGTCAGTACTGAGGGAGTGCCACACTGTCAGAGGGTCAATACTGAGGGAGTGCCGCACTGTTGGAGGGTCAGTTCTGAGGGAGTGCCGCACTGTCGGAGGGTCAGTACTGAGGGAATACTGCACTTTCAGAGGGTCAGTGCTGAGGGAGTGCCGCACTGTCGGAGGGTCAGTACTGAGGGAATACTGCACTGTCAGAGGGTCAGTACTGAGGGAATACTGCACTGTCAGAGGGTCAGTACTGAGGGAACGCTGCACTGTTGGAGGGTCAGTGCTGAGGGAGTGCCGCACTGTCGGAGGGTCAGTGCTGAGGTAGTGCCGCACTGTCGGAGGGTCAGTGCTGAGGGAGTGCCGCACTGTCGGAGGGTCAGTACTGAGGGAGTGCTGCACTGTCGGAGGGTCAGTACTGAGGGAGTGCCACACTGTCGGAGGGTCAGTATTGAGGGACTGATGCACTGTGAGAGGTTCAGTACTGAGGGAGCGCCGCACTGTCGGAGGGTCAGTACTGAGGGAGTGCCGCACTGTCGGAGGGTCAGTACTGAGGGAGTGCCGCACTGTCGGAGGGTCAGTACTGAGGGAGCGCCGCACTGTCGGAGGGTCAGTACTGAGGGAGTGCCGCACTGTCGGAGGGTCAGTACTGAGGGAGTGCCGCACTGTCGGAGGGTCAGTACTGAGGGAGTGCTGCACTGTCTGCCCTTCCTTGGATCTGTGGCTCTCTGTTGTCGATGGGGTGGCTGAAAATTCTCTCTTTCTCCCACAGAGTTTGTCCGGATGATGTCCCAATAGCTCTGCCACCGGCCTTCACTACGAGGTTCCTATCCGGGTCCACCATTCACCGTGGCCTCCTTTCCCACATCTCCGGACTGCTCTTCCAGGTGGACTCTGTAAGTGCGGAGTGTGCCCACCGCTGGATCCTCGGTGTCAGCCTCGCTTCCGGCCACGCTGAGGCCCTCGAAACACTCAACGCTTGTCAAGGGACCAAGAGGGGCGTCCTTCAATGACACTGCTGCGTGCATCTCTGCCCCACCGTCTGCCCCTCACCCTAACACCACCTCCCCTCCCCCAACCCCCTGGCCCAGCATCGAACCGGCGAACGACCGACTCAATCCAGGAGGGTGTTGCTTACAGCTCACTCACTCCACCGCGTGAGGGCAGATTAGCGTCTGTTTAAAGAGGGAGTCTCTCCCTCGGGGACCCTGTTTAAAGAGGGAGTCTCTCCCTCGGGGACCCTGTTTAAAGAGGGAGTCTCTCCCTCGGGGACCCTGTTTAAAGAGGGAGTCTCTCCCTCGGGGACCCTGTTTAAAGAGGGAGTCTCTCCCTCGGGGACCCTGTTTACAGAGGGAGTCTCTCCCTCGGGGACCCTGTTTAAAGAGGGAGTCTCTCCCTCGGGGACCCTGTTTAAAGAGGGAGTCTCTCCCTCGGGGACCCTGTTTAAAGAGGGAGTCTCTCCCTCGGGGACCCTGTTTAAAGAGGGAGTCTCTCCCTCGGGGACCCTGTTTAAAGAGGGAGTCTCTCCCTCGGGGACCCTGTTTAAAGAGGGAGTCTCTCCCTCCGGGACCCTGTTTAAAGAGGGAGTCTCTCCCTCGGGGACCCTGTTTAAAGAGGGAGTCTCTCCCTCGGGGACCCTGTTTAAAGAGGGAGTCTCTCCCTCGGGGACCCTGTTTAAAGAGGGAGTCTCTCCCTCGGGGACCCTGTTTAAAGAGGGAGTCTCTCCCTCGGGGACCCTGTTTAAAGAGGGAGTCTCTCCCTCGGGGACCCTGTTTAAAGAGGGAGTCTCTGCCTCGGGGACCCTGTTTAAAGAGGGAGTCTCTCCCTCGGGGACCCTGTTTAAAGAGGGAGTCTCTCCCTCGGGGACCCTGTTTAAAGAGGCAGTCTCTCCCTCGGGGACCCTGTTTAAAGAGGGAGTCTCTCCCTCGGGGACCCTGTTTAAAGAGGGAGTCTCTCCCTCGGGGACCATGTTTAAAGAGGGAGTCTCTCCCTCGGGGACCCTGTTTAAAGAGGGAGTCTCTCCCTCGGGGACCCTGTTTAAAGAGGGAGTCTCTCCCTCGGGGACCCTGTTTAAAGAGGGAGTCTCTCCCTCGGGGACCCTGTTTAAAGAGGGAGTCTCTCCCTCAGGGACCCTGTTTAAAGAGGGAGTCTCTCCCTCGGGGACCCTGTTTAAAGAGGGAGTCTCTCCCTCGGGGACCCTGTTTAAAGAGGGAGTCTCTCCGTCAGGGACCCTGTTTAAAGAGGGAGTCTCTCCCTCGGGGACCCTGTTTAAAGAGGGAGTCTCTCCCTCGGGGACTCTGTTTAAAGAGGGTGTCTCTCCCTCGGGGACCCTGTTTAAAGAGGGAGTCTCTCCCTCGGGGACCCTGTTTAAAGAGGGAGTCTCTGCGTCGGGGACCCTGTTTAAAGAGGGAGTCTCTGCGTCGGGGACCCTGTTTAAAGAGGGAGTCTCTCCCTCGGGGACCCTGTTTAAAGAGGGAGTGTCTTCCTCGGGGACCCTGTTTAAAGAGGGAGTCTCTCCCTCGGGGACCCTGTTTAAAGAGGGAGTCTCTCCCTCGGGGACACTGTTTAAAGAGGGAGTCTCTCCCTCGGGGACCCTGTTTAAAGAGGGAGTGTCTTCCTCGGGGACCCTGTTTAAAGAGGGAGTCTCTCCCTCGGGGACCCTGTTTAAAGAGGGAGTCTCTCCCTCGGGGACCCTGTTTAAAGAGGGAGTGTCTTCCTCGGGGACCCTGTTTAAAGAGGGAGTCTCTCCCTCGGGGACCCTGTTTAAAGAGGGAGTCTCTCCCTCGGGGACCCTGTTTAAAGAGGGAGTCTCTCCCTCGGGGACCCTGTTTAAAGAGGGAGTCTCTCCCTCGGGGACCCTGTTTAAAGAGGGAGTGTCTTCCTCGGGGACCCTGTTTAAAGAGGGAGTCTCTCCCTCGGGGACCCTGTTTAAAGAGGGAGTCTCTGCGTCGGGGACCCTGTTTAAAGAGGGAGTCTCTCCCTCGGGGACCCTGTTTAAAGAGGGAGTCTCTCCCTTGGGGACCCTGTTTAAAGAGGGAGTGTCTTCCTTGGGGACCCTGTTTAAAGAGGGAGTCTCTCCCTCGGGGACCCTGTTTAAAGAGGGAGTCTCTCCCTCGGGGACCCTGTTTAAAGAGGGAGTCTCTCCATCAGGGTTCCATTGTTTTGAAGATTCCTTCACTTCGATTGCCCTGTGCATTTCCCAGGTATAGAGTTGCTTGATTTTTATTCTGTTTCACTCCTGTAACGTCTCACTACCATGTGGATCAGTTTCTTAATGTGAAACTTGCATTGAATTAAATTGGTTCATGATCTTGCTTGGGTGCTGAGTGTCTATTTAGTTGAGAATTTCATGCACTGTTCCGTTCTCCGTATCACACTGGGAGTCAGTGTGCACAGTTCCGGTCTCCGTATCACACTGGGAGTTACTGTGCACAGTTCCGGTCTCTGTATCACACTGGGAGTCACTGTGCACAGTTCCGGTCTCCGTATCACACTGGGAGTCACTGTGCACAGTTCCGGTCTCCGTATCACACTGGGAGTTACTGTGCACAGTTCCGGTCTCTGTATCACACTGGGAGTCACTGTGCACAGTTCCGGTCTCCGTATCACACTGGGAGTTACTGTGCACAGTTCCTGTCTCCGTATCACACTGGGAGTTACTGTGCACAGTTCCTGTCTCCGTATCACACTGGGAGTCACTGTGCACAGTTCATGTCTCCGTATCACACTGGGAGTTACTGTGCACAGTTCCGGTCTCCGTATCACACTGGGAGTCACTGTGCACAGTTCCAGTCTCCGTATCACACTGGGAGTCACTGTGCACAGTTCCGGTCTCTGTATCACACTGGGAGTCACTGTGCACAGTTCCGGTCTCCGTATCACACTGGGAGTCAATGTGCACAGTTCCGGTCTCCGTATCACACTGGGAGTTACTGTGCACAGTTCCGGTCTCCGTATCACACTGGGAGTCACTGTGCACAGTTCCGGTCTCTGTATCACACTGGGAGTTACTGTGCACAGTTCCTGTCTCTGTATCACACTGGGAGTTACTGTGCACAGTTCCGGTCTCTGTATCACACTGGGAGTTACTGTGCACAGTTCCTGTTTCTGTATCACACTGGGAGTCACTGTGCACAGTTCCGGTCTCTGTATCACACTGGGAGTTACTGTGCACAGTTCCTGTCTCTGTATCACACTGGGAGTCACTGTGCACAGTTCCGGTCTCCGTATCACCTGGGAGTCAATGTGCACAGTTCCGGTCTTCGTATCTCACTGGGAGTTACTGTGCACAGTTCCTGTCTCCGTATCACACTGGGAGTTACTGTGCACAGTTCCGGTCTCTGTATCACACTGGGAGTTCCTGTACTGTTTGATCCGTTTCACCCAGTATGTCCTTTTGGCTGCAATAAACAGGGTATTAGCGATCGTCAACCAGCCCACGCTTGGATAGCTCAGACCCTGGTGTCTAGGGTTGGATATGACTCCCCAGATTGGACAGCACTTACTGGACCACCCTGAGTGTGCCTGGAATTGCACTCAACACCAATTTACGGCCATCAGTTTCGGCTTGTAGCGAGGTTCACTTATACATGCTAGAAGCTGCATATATTCACGCGCAGTGACCTGTCCTCTGCATCCAAAAGGAACATGACCAGGCATTGTGCCTTTCTGAAATTGAAGGAGGGTGTCGGGGACAATAGTTCCCTGGCGCTGTCTCCAAGGCCACATTTCAACCTATCAGAACCCTTTCCTCCTGAGGTCCATGTTGTTGCTCCATCTGGGGTGTGGTATCCTTGAGAACCTGTCCTGTGTGTGAGTGTGTGTGTGTGTCAGTGTGAGCGTTTTTAAGGATCATATTGTCCTACAGGGTAGACTGACACAGCACAGGCCTGACGCTCTTCGGTCCATCATGCCTGTGCAAGCCCATTGATGGCGCTACCCAATTCATCCCAGCGTGCCCTGTCCTCTTCACCCAATAGCCTGTCAGAAGGTTCCCTCGAGGAGGTTCTCTCCAATGGGGAAGGAGCAGTCACCAAGGCCTATGGGATCTCGGGGATCAGAAATAGAGGCGCACTGCACAGAAGCAGGGAAGTTAATGCTGAACGTTTTCCAAAGCACTGGTTAGGCCCCATCCAGAGCATGGTGCCCGCTTCTGTCCCCCACACTTCAGGGAGGATGAGAGGTAATTCCAGAGCTCAGGGCCCCCCCCAGGCAGCTGAAGGCACGGCCGCCAATGGTGGAGCGATTAAAATCGGGGGGATGGTCAAGAGGCCGGAATTGGAGGAGCGCAGAGATCTCGGAGGGTCGTAGGAGGGTTACAGAGATAGGGAGGGGTGTAGGGGCTGGAGGTGGTTACAGAGATAGGGAGGGGTGTAGGGGCTGGAGGAGGTTACAGAGATAGGGAGGGGTGTAGGGGCTGGAGGAGGTTACAGAGATAGGGAGGGGTGTAGGGGCTGGAGGAGGTTCCAGATGTAGGGAGGTGTGTTGGGGCTGGAGGAGGTTACAGAGATAGGGGGGTTGTAGGGGCTGGAGGAGGATACAGAGATAGGGAGGGGTGTAGGGGCTGGAGGAGGTTACAGAGATAGGGAGGGGTGTAGGGGCTGGAGGAGGTTACAGAGATAGGGAGGGTTGTAGGTTCTGGAGGAGGTTCCAGATGTAGGGAGGTGTGTTGGGGCTGGAGGAGGTTACAGAGATAGGGAGGGTTGTAGGGGCTGGAGGAGGTTACAGAGATAGGGAGGGGTGTAGGGGCTGGAGGAGGTTACAGAGATAGGGGGGTTGTAGGGGCTGGAGGAGGTTACAGAGATAGGGAGGGGTGTAGGGGCTGGAGGAGGTTACAGAGATAGGGAGGGGTGTAGGGGCTGGAGGAGGTTACAGAGATAGGGAGGGGTGTAGGGGCTGGAGGAGGTTACAGAGATAGGGAGGAGTGTAGTGACTGAAAGGAAGTTACAGAGATAGAGATGGGTGTAGGGACTGGAGGAGGTTAAAATGATAGGAATGATTGTTGGAGCTGGAGGAGATGACAGAGATAGGGAGGGTTGTAGGGGCTGGAGTAGTTCACAGGGATAGAGGGGTTTAGGGGGCTGGAGGAGGTTACAGAGATAGGGAGGGGTGTAGGGGCTGGAGTAGGTTACAGAGATAGGGAGGGGTGTAGGGGCTGGAGTAGGTTACAGAGATAGGGAGGTTGTAGGGGGCTGGAGGAGGTTACAGAGATAGGGAGGGGTGTAGGGGCTGGAGTAGGTTACAGAGATAGGGAGGGTTGTAGGGGGCTGGAGGAGGTTACAGAGATAGGGAGGGTTGCAGGTGCTGGAGGAGGTTACAGAGATAGGGAGGGGTGTAGGGGCTGGAGGAGGTTACAGAGATAGGGAGGGGTGTAGGCGCTGGAGGAGGTTACAGAGATAGGGAAGGGGTGTTGGGGCTGGAGGAGGTTACAGAGATAGGGAGTGTTGTAGTGTCTGAAGGAGGTAACAGAGATATGGAGGGGTTTAGGGGTTGGATGAGGTAACAGAGAAAGGGAAGGTTGTATGTGCTGGAGGAGGTTCCAGAGATAAGGAATGCTGTTGTGTCTGGAGGAGCTTATGAAGATTGGGAGGGTTGTAGGGACTGGAGGAAGTTACAAAAATAGGGAGGATTGTTGGAGTTGGAGGAGGTTACAGAGATAGGTAGAAGTGTAGGGCCTGGAGGAGGTTACACAGATAGGGAGCGTTGTAGGCTCTGGAGAATGTTACAGAGATATGGAGGGTTGTAGGCGCCGGAGGAGGTTACAGTGATATTGAGGGGTGTAGGGACTGAAGGAGGTTGCAGAGATAGGGAGAGGTGAAGGGGCTGGAGGAGGTTACAGAGATAGGGAGTGTTGTAGGGGCTGGAGGAGCTTATAGAGATAGGGACGGGTGTAGGCGCTGGAGGAGGTTACAGAGATGGGTAATGTTGTAGGGGCAGGAGGAGAGTTACAGGGATAGGGAGGGGTATAGGGACTGCAGGAGGTTACAGAGATCGGGAGAGTTATAGGGACTGGAGGAGCTTACAGAGATAGGGATTGTTGTAGGGGCTGGAGGAGATTGCAGAAATCGGGAGGGTTGTAGGGGCTGGAGGGAGTTACTGAGATAAGGGGGGGTTGTAAGGGTTGGAGAAGTTTACCGAGATAGGGAGGGGTTTTATGTGCTGGAGGAGGTTGCAGTGATAGTGAGGGGTGTAGAGGCTGCAGGAGGGTTACAGATATAGGGAGGGTTGTACGGACTGGAGGAGGTGACAGAGATAAGAAGGTTTTAGGGACTGGAGGAGGTTACAGAGATAGGGAGGGTTGTAGGGACTGAAGGATGTTACAGAGATAGGGAGGGTTGTAGGGGCTGGAGGAGGTTACAGAGATAGGGAGGGTTGTAGGGACTGAAGGATGTTACAGAGATAGGGAGGGTTGTAGGGGCTGGAGGAGGTTACAGAGATAGGGAGGGGTGTTGGGGCTGGAGGAGGTTACAGAGATAGGGAGGGTTGTAGGGGCTGGAGGAGGTTACAGAGATAGGGAGGAGTGTAGTGACTGAAAGGAAGTTACAGAGATAGAGATGGGTGTAGGGACTGGAGGAGGTTAAAATGATAGGAATGATTGTTGGAGCTGGAGGAGATGACAGAGATAGGGAGGGTTGTAGGGGCTGGAGTAGTTCACAGGGATAGAGGGGTTTAGGGGGCTGGAGGAGGTTACAGAGATAGGGAGGGGTGTAGGGGCTGGAGTAGGTTACAGAGATAGGGAGGGGTGTAGGGGCTGGAGTAGGTTACAGAGATAGGGAGGTTGTAGGGGGCTGGAGGAGGTTACAGAGATAGGGAGGGGTGTAGGGGCTGGAGTAGGTTACAGAGATAGGGAGGTTGTAGGGGGCTGGAGGAGGTTACAGAGATAGGGAGGGTTGTAGGGGGCTGGAGGAGGTTACAGAGATAGGGAGGGTTGCAGGTGCTGGAGGAGGTTACAGAGATAGGGAGGGGTGTAGGGGCTGGAGGAGGTTACAGAGATAGGGAGGGGTGTAGGCGCTGGAGGAGGTTACAGAGATAGGGAAGGGGTGTTGGGGCTGGAGGAGGTTACAGAGATAGGGAGTGTTGTAGTGTCTGAAGGAGGTAACAGAGATATGGAGGGGTTTAGGGGTTGGATGAGGTAACAGAGAAAGGGAAGGTTGTATGTGCTGGAGGAGGTTCCAGAGATAAGGAATGCTGTTGTGTCTGGAGGAGCTTATGAAGATTGGGAGGGTTGTAGGGACTGGAGGAAGTTACAAAAATAGGGAGGATTGTTGGAGTTGGAGGAGGTTACAGAGATAGGTAGAAGTGTAGGGCCTGGAGGAGGTTACACAGATAGGGAGCGTTGTAGGCTCTGGAGAATGTTACAGAGATATGGAGGGTTGTAGGCGCCGGAGGAGGTTACAGTGATATTGAGGGGTGTAGGGACTGAAGGAGGTTGCAGAGATAGGGAGAGGTGAAGGGGCTGGAGGAGGTTACAGAGATAGGGAGTGTTGTAGGGGCTGGAGGAGCTTATAGAGATAGGGACGGGTGTAGGCGCTGGAGGAGGTTACAGAGATGGGTAATGTTGTAGGGGCAGGAGGAGAGTTACAGGGATAGGGAGGGGTATAGGGACTGCAGGAGGTTACAGAGATCGGGAGAGTTATAGGGACTGGAGGAGCTTACAGAGATAGGGATTGTTGTAGGGGCTGGAGGAGATTGCAGAAATCGGGAGGGTTGTAGGGGCTGGAGGGAGTTACTGAGATAAGGGGGGGTTGTAAGGGTTGGAGAAGTTTACCGAGATAGGGAGGGGTTTTATGTGCTGGAGGAGGTTGCAGTGATAGTGAGGGGTGTAGAGGCTGCAGGAGGGTTACAGATATAGGGAGGGTTGTACGGACTGGAGGAGGTGACAGAGATAAGAAGGTTTTAGGGACTGGAGGAGGTTACAGAGATAGGGAGGGTTGTAGGGACTGAAGGATGTTACAGAGATAGGGAGGGTTGTAGGGGCTGGAGGAGGTTACAGAGATAGGGAGGGTTGTAGGGACTGAAGGATGTTACAGAGATAGGGAGGGTTGTAGGGGCTGGAGGAGGTTACAGAGATGGGGAGGGTTGTTGGGGCTGGAGGAGGTTACAGAGATAGGGAGGGTTGTAGGGGCTGGAGGAGGTTACAGAGATGGGGAGGGTTGGAGGGGCTGGAGGAGGTGACAGAGATAAAGAAGTTTGTTGAGGCTGGAGGAGGTTACAGAGATAGGGAGGGGTGTAGGGGCTGGAGGAGGTTACAGAGATAGGGAGGGGTGTAGGGGCTGGAGGAGGTTACAGAGATAGGGAGGTGTTAAGGGGCTGGTGGAGGTTACAGAGCTAGGGAGGGTTGTAGGTGCTGGAGGAGGCTACAGAGATAGGGAGGGGTGTAGGGGCTGGAGGAGGTTACAGAGATAGGGAGGGTTGTAGGGACTGGAGGAGGTTACAGAGATAGGGAGGGTTGTAGGGGCTGGAGGAGGTTACAGAGATAGGGAGTGTTGTAGGCGCTGGAGGAGCTTACTGATATAGGAAGGGGTGTAGGGGCTGGAGGAGATTACAGAGATGGGGAGGGTTGTAGTGACTGAAGGTGGTAACAGAAATAGGGAGGGTTGTAGGGGCTGGAGGAGATTAAAGAGATGGGGAAGGTTGTAGGATTTGGAGGAGCTTACAGGGATAGGGAGGGTTGTAGGGGCTGGAGGAGGTTACAGAGATAGGGTGGGGTGTAGGGGCTGGAGGAGATTACATAGATAGGGAGTGTTGTAGGGACTGCAGGATGTTACAGAGATAGGGAGGGTTGTAGGCGCGGGAGGAGTTTACAGAGATAGAGAGGGTTGTAGTGGGCTGTAGGAGGTTACAGAGATAGGGAGGTTGTAGCGGGCTGGAGAAGTTTACAGAGATAGGGAGGGGTGTAGGGGCTGGAGGAGGTTACAGAGATAGGGAGGGGTGTAGGTGTTGGAGGAGATTACAGAGATGGGGAAGGTTTAGGGACTGGAGGAAGTTACAGGGATAGGGAGGGTTGCAGGGGCTGGAGGATGTTCTAGAGTTAAGGAGGGGTGTTGGGGCTGGAGAAGTTTCCGAAGATAGGGAGGATTGTAGGGACTGGAGGAGGTTAGAAAGATAGGGAGGTTTGTTGGAGCTGGAGGAGATGACAGAGATAGGGAGGTTTGTAAGGTCTGGAGGAGGTTACAGAGATAGGGAGGGGTTTAGGAGCTGGAGGATGTAACAGAGATAGGGAGGGGTGTTGGGGCTGGAGGAGGTTACAGAGATAGGGAGGTTTGTAGGGCCTGGAGGAGGTTACAGAGATAGGGAGGGTTGTAGGGCCTGGAGGAGGTTACAGAGATAGGAAGGGTTGTAGGGCCTGGAGGAGGTTACAGAGATAGGGAGGGGTGTAGGCGTTGGAGGAGGTTACAGAGATAGGCAGGGGTTTAGTGGCTGGAGGAGGTTACAGAGTTAGGGAGGGGTGTAGGGGCTGGAGGAGGTTACAGAGATAGCGAGGGGTGTTGGGGCTGGAGGAGGTTACAGAGATAGGGAGGGGTGTAGGGGCTGGAGGAGGTTACAGAGATAGGGAGGGGTGTAGGGGCTGGAGAGGTTACTGAGATAGGGAGGGGTGTAGGGGCTGAAGGCGGTTACAGAGATAGGGAGGGGTGTAGGGGCTGGAGGAGGTTACAGAGATAGGGAGGGGTGTAGGGGCTGGAGGAGGTTACAGAGATAGGGAGGGGTGTAGGGGCTGGAGGAGGTTACAGAGATAGGGAGGGGTGTAGGGGCTGGAGGAGGTTACAGAGATAGGGAGGGGTGTAGGTGCTGGAGGAGATTACAGAGATAGGGAGGGTTGTAGGGGCTGGAGGAGATTAAAGAGATGGGGAAGGTTGTAGGATTTGGAGGAGCTTACAGGGATAGGGCGGGTTGTAGGGGCTGGAGGAGGTTACATAGATAGGGAGTGTTGTAGGGACTGCAGGATGTTACAGAGATAGGGAGGGTTGTAGGCGCGGGAGGAGTTTACAGAGATAGGGAGGGTTGTAGTGGGCTGTAGGAGGTTACAGAGATTGGGAGGTTGTAGCGGGCTGGAGAAGTTTACAGAGATAGGGAGGGGTGTAGGTGTTGGAGGAGATTACAGAGATGGGGAAGGTTTAGGGACTGGAGGAAGTTACAGGGATAGGGAGGGTTGCAGGGGCTGGAGGACGTTACAGAGATAGGAGGGGTGTAGGGGCTGGAGGAGGTTACAGAGATAGGGAGGGGTGTAGGGACTGGAGGAGGTTACAGAGATAGGGAGGGTTGTAGGGGCTGGAGGATGTTCTAGAGTTAAGGAGGGGTGTTGGGGCTGGAGAAGTTTACGAAGATAGGGAGGATTGTAGGGACTGGAGGAGGTTAGAAAGATAGGGAGGTTTGTTGGAGCTGGAGGAGATGACAGAGATAGGGAGGTTTGTAAGGTCTGGAGGAGGTTACAGAGATAGGGAGGGGTTTAGGGGCTGGAGGATGTAACAGAGATAGGGAGGGGTGTTGGGGCTGGAGGAGGTTACAGAGATAGGGAGGTTTGTAGGCCTGGAGGAGGTTACAGAGATAGGGAGGGTTGTAGGGACTGGAGGAGGTTACAGAGATAGGAAGGGTTGTAGGGCCTGGAGGAGGTTACAGAGATAGGGAGGGGTGTAGGCGTTGGAGGAGGTTACAGAGATAGGCAGGGGTTTAGTGGCTGGAGGAGGTTACAGAGTTAGGGAGGGGTGTTGGGGCTGGAGGAGGTTACAGAGATAGCGAGGGGTGTTGGGGCTGGAGGAGGTTACAGAGATAGGGAGGGGTGTAGGGGCTGGAGGAGGTTACAGAGATAGGGAGGGGTGTAGGGGCTGAAGGCGGTTACAGAGATAGGGAGGGGTTTAGGGGCTGGAGGAGGTTACAGAGATAGGGAGGGTTGTAGGGAGCTGGAGGAGGTTACAGAGATAGGGAGGGGTGTAGGGGCTGAAGGAGGGTTACAGAGATAGGGAGGGTTGTAGGGAATGGAGGATGTTACACAGATTGGGAAGGGTGTTTGGGATGGAGGAGTTTACGAAGATAGGGATGGTTGTAGGGTTGAAAGAGGTTACAGAGATAGGGAGGCGTATAGGGGCTCGAGGAGGTTACAGAGATAGGGAGGGTTGTAGTGGCTGGAGGAGGTTACAGAGATAGGGAGGTTTGTAGGGGCTGGAGGAGGTTACAGAGATAGGGAGGGGTGTAGGGGCTGGAGGAGGTTACAGAGATAGGGAGGGTTGTTGGTGCTGGAGGAATTTACAGAGATAGGGAGGGTTGTAGGGGCTGAAGGAGGTTACAGAGATAGGGAGGGGTGTAGGGCTGGAGGAGGTTACAGAGATAGGGAGGGGTGTAGGGGCTGGAGGAGGTTACAGAGATAGGGAGGGGTGTAGGGGCTGGAGGAGGTTACAGAGATAGCGAGGGTTGTAGGGACTGCAGGAGGTTACAGAGATAGGGAGTGTCGTAGGGGCTGGAGCAGGTGACAGAGATAGGGAGGGGTGTTAGGGCTGGAGGAGTTTACTGAGATAGGGAGTGTTGTAGGGGCTGGAGGAGGTTACAGATATAGGGAGGGGTGTAGGGGCTGGAGGATGTTTCAGAGATAGGGAGGTTTGTAGGGGCTGGAGGAAGTTACAGAGATAGGGAGGGGTGTACGGGCTGGAGGAGGTTACAGAGATAGGGAGGGGTGTAGGGGCTGGACGAGGTTACAGAGATAGGGAGGGGCGTAGGGGCTGGAGGAGGTTACAGAGATAGGGAGGGGTGTAGGGGCTGGAGGAGGTTACAGAGATAGGGAGGGGTGTAGGGGCTGGAGGAGGTTACAGATAGGGAGGGTTGTAAGGGCTGGAGAGGTTACAGAGATAGGGAGGCGTGTAGGGGCTGGAGGAGGTTACAGAGATAGGGAGGGGTGTAGGGGCTGGAGGAGGTTACAGAGATAGGGAGGGGTGTAGGGGCTGGAGGAGGTTACAGAGATAGGGAGGGGTGTAGGGGCTGGAGGAGGTTACAGAGATAGGGAGGGGTGTAGGGGCTGGAGGAGGTTACAGAGATAGGGAGGGGTGTAGGGGCTGGAGGAGGTTACAGAGATAGGGAGGGGTGTAGGGGCTGGAGGAGGTTACAGAGATAGGAGGTGAGGGGCTGAGGGGCTAGGAGGAGGTTACAGAGATAGGGAGGGGTGTAGGGGCTGGAGGAGGTTACAGAGATAGGGAGGGGTGTAGGGGCTGGAGGAGGTTACAGAGATAGGGAGGGGTGTAGGGGCTGGAGGAGGTTACAGAGATAGGGAGGGGTGTAGGGACTGGAGGAGGTTACAGAGATAGGGAGGGGTGTAGCGGCTGGAGGAGGTGACAGAGATAGGGAGGGGTGTAGGGCTGGAGGAGGTTACAGAAGGGAGGGTGAAGGGCTGGAGGAGGTTACAGAGATAGGGAGGGGTGTAGGGAGTGGAGGAGGTTACAGAGATAGGGAGGGGTGTAGTGGCTGGAGGAGGTTACAGAAATAGGGAGGGGTGCAGGGGCTGGCGGAGGTTACATAGATAGGGAGGGGTGTAGGTGCTGGAGGAGGTTACAGAGATAGGGCAGGGTGTAGGGGCTGGAGGAGGTTACAGAGATAGGGAGTGGTGTAGTGGCTGGAGGAGGTTACAGAGATAGGGAGGGGTGTAGGGGCTGGAGGAGGTTACAGAGATAGGGAGGGGTGTAGGGGCTGGAGGAGGTTACAGAGATAGGGAGTGGTGTAGGGGCTGGCGGAGGTTACATAGATAGGGAGGGGTGTAGGGGTTGGAGGAGGTTACAGAGATAGGGAGGGGTGTATGGAGTGGAGGAGGTTACAGAGATAGGGAGGGGTGTAGGGAGTGGAGGAGGTTACAGAGATAGGGAGGGGTGTAGGGAGTGGAGGAGGTTACAGAGATAGGGAGGGGTGTAGGGTCTGGAGGAGGTTACAGAGATAGGGAGGGGT
>JANJGN010002153.1:0-42500 GCA_026770705.1 Isurus oxyrinchus
GGGGGGGAAAGAGGGGGGGGGAAGAGGGGGGGGGGAAAGAGGGGGGGGGAAAGAGGGGGGGGGAAGAGGGGGGGGGGAAGAGGGGGGGGAAGAGGGGGAGGGAAGAGGGGGGAGGGAAGGAGGGGGAGGGAAGAGGGGGAGGAAAGAGGGGGAGAGGAAAGAGGAGAGAGGGAGAGGGAAAGAGAGAGGAGGGAAAGAGGGGGAGAGGAAAGAGAGAGAGGGAGAGGGAAAGAGAGGAGAGGGAAAGAGAGAGAGAGGGAAAGAGGAGAGAGAGAGGGAAAGAGAGAGAGAGGGAAAGAGAGAGAGAGGGAAAGAGAGAGAGAGGGGAAAAGAGAGAGAGGAGAGAGGAAAGAGAGAGAGGGAGAGGGAAAGAGAGAGAGAGGAGAGGGAAAGAGAGAGAGAGGGAGAGGGAAAGAGAGAGAGGGAGAGGGAAGAGAGAGAGGAGGGAAAGAGAGAGAGGGAGAGGGAAAGAGAGAGGGAGAGGGAAAGAGAGAGAGGGAGAAAGAGAGAGAGGGAGAAAGAGAGAGAGCGGAGAGACACACAGAACGAGGGCCAGTAACAACCATGTACCAAGTGCAGCCAACCCACAAATTCTCCACGGTGCTTCTTTCAAATAACAGGCACCAAGTACAGCAGTGGTTCTGTGGAACCTGCCCACACGCTTGGCTTGGCAGCAAGGGGTCAAATCTGAAATCCTGTTTCCCAAACAGCATATCCTCAGCGCACACTGGCTCAAAGACCCACCCCTCCCGTTCAGAGGGGAGAGGGGCAGGGGGGGGTAAATTGCACACCACGAAACTCGCCCTGCAGGCAGTGAGAAACCCGTCCGCCTGTAATACAGTCGCTCGCAGTGAGCCAACATCTCCAGGTCAACGGGCAAGGGCCCCTCTCCCCATGCATTTCACAACGAATAACCCACCCCCACCCACAGCCCCCTCTCAGCAGCAAGAGAACGTGCCCTCGTCTAGAACCTGGTTCGTCCGGCATTGCCCTGATATCAGTGTCCCTGCTCCCTCATCCCACACCCGTTCGTCACACGTTCACCGGACTCCACATTCTGCCTTCGTTAGTCCCGCGGTGCCACCCTCCCTCGTCCCACCCCCTCTGTCACAGACCATCCTCCCCCCATCATCCTCAGCCCTGGTACCTGCCCTGCCTCGATATACCGTAACCCCTCTCTCTCTCTCGTCTCTCTCTCTCACACCACACACCGTAACCACCCTCTCTCTCGCACACACACCGTAACCCCCCTCTCTCTCTCGCACACACCGTAACCCCTCTCTCTCTCACACACACACCGTAACCCCTCTCTCTCTCACACACACACCGTAACCCCTCTCTCTCTCACACACACACACCGTAACTACCCTCTCTCTCTCGCACACACACCGTAACCCCTCTCTCTCTCTCACACACACACACCGTAACCCCTCTCTCTCTCGCACACACAACCGTAACTACCCTCTCTCTCTCTCACACACACCGTAACCCCTCTCTCTCTCTCTCGTACACACCGTAACCCCTCTCTCTCTCTCTCACACACACACCGTAACCCCTCTCTCTCTCGCACACACACCGTAACCCCTCTCTCTCTCTCACACACACACACCGTAACCCCTCTCTCTCTCGCACACACACCGTAACTACCCTCTCTCTCTCGCACACACACCGTAACCCCTCTCTCTCTCTCTCTCTCGCACACACACCGTAACCACCCTCTCTCTCTCTCTCTCGCACACACACCGTAACCACCCTCTCTCTCACACACACACACCGTAACTACCCTCTCTCTCTCGCACACACACCGTAACCCCTCTCTCTCTCTCTCTCTCTCTCACACACACACCGTAACCACCCTCTCTCTCTCTCTCGCACACACACCGTAACCACCCTCTCTCTCTCTCTCGCACACACACCGTAACCACCCTCTCTCTCGCACACACACCGTAACCCCCCCCTCTCTCTCGCACACACCGTAACCCCTCTCTCTCTCACACACACACCGTAACCCCTCTCTCTCTCACACACACACCGTAACTACCCTCTCTCTCTCGCACACACACCGTAACCCCTCTCTCTCTCTCACACACACACACCGTAACTACCCTCTCTCTCTCGCACCACACACCGTAACTACCCTCTCTCTCTCGCACACACACCGTAACTACCCTCTCTCTCTCGCACACACACCGTAACTACCCTCTCTCTCTCGCACACACACCGTAACTACCCTCTCTCTCTCGCACACACACCGTAACTACCCTCTCTCTCTCGCACACACACCGTAACTACCCTCTCTCTCTCGCACACACACCGTAACTACCCTCTCTCTCTCGCACACACACCGTAACTACCCTCTCTCTCTCGCACACACCGTAACTACCCTCTCTCTCTCGCACACACCGTAACTACCCTCTCTCTCTCGCACACACACCGTAACTACCCTCTCTCTCTCGCACACACACCGTAACTACCCTCTCTCTCTCGCACACACACCGTAACTACCCTCTCTCTCTCGCACACACACCGTAACTACCCTCTCTCTCTCGCACACACACCGTAACTACCCTCTCTCTCTCGCACACACACCGTAACTACCCTCTCTCTCTCGCACACACACCGTAACTACCCTCTCTCTCTCGCACACACACCGTAACTACCCTCTCTCTCTCGCACACACACCGTAACCCCTCTCTCTCTCTCACACACACACCGTAACAACCCTCTCTCTCGCACACACACCGTAACCACCCTCTCTCTCTCGCACACACACCGTAACCACCCTCTCTCTCTCGCACACACCGTAACTACCCTCTCTCTCACACACACACCGAAACCCTCTCTCTCTCTCGCACACACACCGTAACTACCCTCTCTCTCTCGCACACACACCGTAACTACCCTCTCTCTCTCGCACACACACTGTAACTACCCTCTCTCTCTCGCACACACACCGTAACCACCCTCTCTCTCTCGCACACACACCGTAACCACCCTCTCTCTCTCGCACACACCCGTAACCAGCCTCTCTCTCACACACACCGTAACCCCTCTCTCTCTCGCACACACCGTAGCCCCTCTCTCTCTCTCTCACACACACACCGTAACCCCTCTCTCTCTCGCACACACACCGTAACTACCCTCTCTCTCTCGCACACACACCGTAACTACCCTCTCTCTCTCGCACACACACCGTAACTACCCTCTCTCTCTCGCACACACACCGTAACCACCCTCTCTCTCTCTCGCGCACACACCGTAACCACCCTCTCTCTCTCGCACACACCGTAACCAGCCTCTCTCTTGCACACACACCGTAACCCCTCTCTCTCTCGCACACACCGTAGCCCCCTCTCTCTCTCTCTCACACACACACCGTAACCCCTCTCTCTCTCGCTCACACACACCGTAACTACCCTCTCTCTCTCGCACACACACCGTAACTACCCTCTCTCTCTCGCACACACACCGTAACTACCCTCTCTCTCTCGCACACACACCGTAACTACCCTCTCTCTCTCGCACACACACCGTAACCACCCTCTCTCTCTCTCGCACACACCGTAACCACCCTCTCTCTCGCACACACACCGTAACCCCTCTCTCTCTCTCGCACACACCGTAGCCCCTCTCTCTCTCTCTCACACACACAACCGTAACCCCTCTCTCTCTCGCACACACACCGTAACTACCCTCTCTCTCTCGCACACACACCGTAACTACCCTCTCTCTCTCGCACACACACCGTAACCCCTCTCTCTCTCTCACACACACACACACCGTAACCCCTCTCTCTCTCGCACACACACCGTAACTACCCTCTCTCGCTCGCACACACACCGTAACCCCTCTCTCTCTCTCACACACACACACACCGTAACCCCTCTCTCTCTCGCACACACACCGTAACTACCCTCTCTCTCTCGCACACACACCGTAACCCCTCTCTCTCTCTCACACACACACACACACCGTAACCCCTCTCTCTCTCGCTACACACCACACCGTAACCCCTCTCTCTCTCGCACACACACCATAACTACCCTCTCTCTCTCGCACACACACCATAACTACCCTCTCTCTCTCGCACACACACCATAACTACCCTCTCTCTCTCGCACACACACCATAACTACCCTCTCTCTCTCGCACACACACCATAACTACCCTCTCTCTCTCGCACACACCGTAACCCCTCTCTCTCTCTCGCACACACACCATAACCCCTCTCTCTCTCGCACACACACCGTAACAACCCTCTCTCTCTCGCACACACACCGTAACTACCCTCTCTCTCTCTCGCACACACACCGTAACCATCCTCTCTCTCTCTCGCACACACCGTAACCACCCCTCTCTCTCGCACACACACCGTAACCCCCCTCTCTCTCTCGCACACACACCGTAACCCCCCTCTCTCTCTCGCACACACACCGTAACCCCCCTTCTCTCTCTCGCACACACACCGTAACCCCCCCTCTCTCTCTCTCGCACACACCCGTAACCACCACTCTCTAGCGCACACACACACCGTAACACCTCTCTCTCTTCTCTCGCACACACACACCGTAACCTCTCTCTCTCTCGCGCACACACACACCGTAACCCCTCTCTCCCTCTCTCTCTCGCACACAACGTAACCCCTCTCTCTATCGCACACACATACGGTAGCCCCACATACACAAAGCCCTTTCTGTAACACTATCACAAATAATATCTCTCTCTCTGTGTAACCCTGTCGCTATTTCACAATCTGTGTAACACACACTTTCTCCAAAAGTCTCCCTCCCTGGGTAACGTTCTCTCTCGCTCTCAACGTCTCCCTCCCTGGGTAACGTTCTCTCTCGCTCTCAACGTCTCCCTCCCTGGGTAACGTTCTCTCTCGCTCTCAACGTCTCCCTCCCTGGGTAACGTTCTCTCTCGCTCTCAACGTCTCCCTCCCTGGTAACGTTCTCTCTCGCTCTCAACGTCTCCCTCCCTGGGTAACGTTCTCTCTCGCTCTCAACGTCTCCCTCCCTGGGTAACGTTCTCTCTCGCTCTCAACGTCTCCCTCCCTGGTAACGTTCTCTCTCGCTCTCAACGTCTCCCTCCCTGGGTAACGTTCTCTCTCGCTCTCAACGTCTCCCTCCTGGGTAACAGTCTCCCCCTCCTCAACGTCTCGCTGGGTAACAGTCTCCCTCTCTCAACGTCTCGCTGGGTAACAGTCTCCCTCTCAACGTCTCGCTGGGTAACAGTCTCCCTCTCTCAACGTCTCGCTGGGTAACAGTCTCCCTCTCTCAACGTCTCGCTGGGTAACAGTCTCCCTCTCTCAACGTCTCGCTGGGTAACAGTCTCCCTCTCTCAACGTCTCGCTGGGTAACAGTCTCCCTCTCTCAACGTCTCGCTGGGTAACAGTCTCCCTCTCTCAACGTCTCGCTGGGTAACAGTCTCTCTCTCGCAACGTCTCGCTGGGTAACAGTCTCTCTCTCGCAACGTCTCTCTCTGTGTAACATTCTCTCTCTCAATGCCTCTCTCTCTGTGTAACATTCTCTCCTCTCTCTCTTGTACCATTCTCTCTCTCAATGTCTCTCTCTCTCTCTGCGTGACATTCTCTCAATGTCTCTCTCTCTCTCTATGTGTGACATTCTCGCTCTCAATGTCTCTCTCTCCATCTGCGTGACATTCGGTTCAATGTCTCTCTTTCTCTGCGTGACATTCTCTCTCTCAATGTCTCTCTCTCTGCGTAACGTACTCTCTCTCAATGTGTCTCTCACTGTGTAACATTCTCTCTCTCGACGTCTCGCTCTCCGCGTAACATTCTCTCTCTCGACGACTCGCTCTCCGCGTAACATTCTCTCTCTCTCGACGTCTCGCTCTCCGCGTAACATTCTCTCTCTCGACGACTCGCTCTCCGCGTAACATTCTCTCTCTCGACGACTCGCTCTCCGCGTAACATTCTCTCTCTCGACGTCTCGCTCTCCGCGTAACATTCTCTCTCTCGACGTCTCGCTCTCCCGCGTAACATTCTCTCTCTCGACGTCTCGCTCTCCGCGTAACATTCTCTCTCTCGACGTCTCGCTCTCCGCGTAACATTCTCTCTCTCGACGTCTCGCTCTCCGCGTAACATTCTCTCTCTCGACGTCTCGCTCTCCGCGTAACATTCTCTCTCTCGACGTCTCGCTCTCCGCGTAACATTCTCTCTCTCGACGTCTCGCTCTCCGCGTAACATTCTCTCTCTCGACGTCTCGCTCTCCGCGTAACATTCTCTCTCTCGACGTCTCGCTCTCCGCGTAACATTCTCTCTCTCGACGTCCTCGCTCTCCGCGTAACATTCTCTCTCTCGACGTCTCGCTCTCCGCGTAACATTCTCTCTCTCGACGTCTCGCTCTCCCGCGTAACATTCTCTCTCTCGACGTCTCGCTCTCCGCGTAACATTCTCTCTCTCGACGTCTCGCTCTCCGCGTAACATTCTCTCTCTCGACGTCTCCCTCTCCGCGTAACATTCTCTCTCTCGACGTCTCCCTCTCCGCGTAACATTCTCTCTCTCGAAGTCTCCCTCTCTGCGTAACATTCTCTCTCTCGATGTCTGTCTCTCTCTGCGTAACATTCTCCCTCTCCATGTCTGTCTCTCTCTGCGTAACATTCTCCCTATCCATGTCTGTCTCTCTCTGCGTGACATTTCTCCCTCTCGATGTCTGTCTCTCTCTGCTGACATTCTCCCTCAACGTCTGTCTCTCTCTGCGTGACATTCTCCTCAATGTCTCTCTCTGCGTGACATTCTCTCTCTCAATGTCTCTCTCTCTTTGCGTGACATTCTCTCACTCAATGTTTCTCTCTCTCTGTGTAACATTCTCTCACTCAATGTCTCTGTAACCTTCTCTCACTCAATGTCTCTCTGTGTAACCTTCTCTCACTCAATGTCTCTCTGTGTAACCTTCTCTCACTCAATGTCTCTCTCTCTGTGTAACATTCCCTCACTCAATGTCTCTCTCTGTGTAACATTCTCGCACTCAATGTCTCTCTGTGTAACATTCTCGCACTCAATGTCTCTCTGTGTAACATTCTCTCTCAATGTCTCTCTCTCTCTGTGTAACATTCTCTCACTCAATGTCTCTCTCTGTGTAACACTCACTCACTCAATGTCTCTCTCTGTGTAACACTCACTCAATGTCACTCTCTCTGTGTAACATTCCCTCACTCAATGTCTCTCTCTGTGTAATATTATCTCACTCAATGTCACTCTCTCTGTGTAACATTCTCTCAATGTCTCTCTCTAATATTTTCTCACTCAATGTCTCTCTCTAACATTTTCTCACTCAATGTCTCTCTCTAACATTTTCTCACTCAATGTCTCTCTCTAACATTTTCTCACTCAATGTCTCTCTCTAACATTTTCTCACTCAATGTCTCTCTCTAACATTTTCTCACTCAATGTCTCTCTCTAACATTTTCTCACTCAATGTCTCTCTCTAACATTTTCTCACTCAATGTCTCTCTCTAACATTTTCTCACTCAATGTCTCTCCCTGTGTAACATTCCCTCACTCAATGTCTCTCTCTGTGTAACATTCCCTCACTCAATGTCTCTCTCTCTCTGTATAACATTCTCTCACTCAAAGTCTCTCTCTGTGTAACACTCACTCAATGTCACTCTCTCTGTGTAACATTCCCTCACTCAATGTCTCTCTCTGTGTAATATTATCTCACTCAATGTCACTCTCTCTGTGTAACATTCTCTCACTCAATGTCTCTCTCTAATATTTTCTCACTCAATGTCTCTCTCTAACATTTTCTCACTCAATGTCTCTCTCTAACATTTTCTCACTCAATGTCTCTCTCTAACATTTTCTCACTCAATGTCTCTCTCTGTGTAACATTCCCTCACTCAATGTCTCTCTCTGTGTAACATTTTCTCACTCAATGTCTCTCTCTGTGTAACATTTTCTCACTCAATGTCTCTCTCTGTGTCACATTCTCTCACTCAATGTCTCTCTCTGTGTAACATTCTCTCACTCAATGTCTCTCTCTGTGTAACATTCCCTCACTCAATGTCTCTCTCTGTCACATTCTCTCACTCAATGTCTCTCTCTGTGTAATATTCTCTCACTCAATGTCTCTCTCTCTCTCAGCGTGACATTCTCCCTCAACGTCTGTCTCTCTCTGCGTAACATTCTCCCTCAACGTCTGTCTCTCTCTGCGTAACATTCTCTCTCTCAACGTCTGTCTCTCTCTGCGTAACATTCTCTCTCTCAACGTCTGTCTCTCTCTGCGTAACATTCTCCCTCAACGTCTGTCTCTCTGCGTAACATTCTCCCTCAACGTCTGTCTCTCTCTGCGTAACATTCTCCCTCAACGTCTGTCTCTCTCTGCGTAACATTCTCCCTCAACGTCTGTCTCTCTCTGCGTAACATTCTCCCTCAACGTCTGTCTCTCTCTGCGTAACATTCTCCCTCAACGTCTGTCTCTCTCTGCGTAACATTCTCCCTCAACGTCTGTCTCTCTCTGCGTAACATTCTCCCTCAACGTCTGTCTCTCTCTGCGTAACATTCTCCCTCAACGTCTGTCTCTCTCTGCGTAACATTCTCCCTCAACGTCTGTCTCTCTCTGCGTAACATTCTCCCTCAACGTCTGTCTCTCTCTGCGTAACATTCTCCCTCAACGTCTGTCTCTCTCTGTGTAACACTCACTCAATGTCACTCTCTCTGTGTAACATTCCCTCACTCAATGTCTCTCTCTGTGTAATATTATCTCACTCAATGTCACTCTCTCTGTGTAACATTCTCTCACTCAATGTCTCTCTCTAATATTTTCTCACTCAATGTCTCTCTCTAACATTTTCTCACTCAATGTCTCTCTCTAACATTTTCTCACTCAATGTCTCTCTCTAACATTTTCTCACTCAATGTCTCTCTCTAACATTTTCTCACTCAATGTCTCTCTCTAACATTTTCTCACTCAATGTCTCTCTCTAACATTTTCTCACTCAATGTCTCTCTCTAACATTTTCTCACTCAATGTCTCTCTCTAACATTTTCTCACGCAATGTCTCTCTCTAACATTTTCTCACTCAATGTCTCTCTCTAACATTTTCTCACTCAATGTCTCTCCCTGTGTAACATTCCCTCACTCAATGTCTCTCTCTGTGTAACATTCCCTCACTCAACGTCTCTCTCTCTCTCTGTAACATTCTCTCACTCAATGTCTCTCTCTGTGTAACACTCACTCAATGTCTCTCTCTCTGTGTAACATTCCCTCACTCAATGTCTCTCTCTGTGTAACATTCTCTCACTCAATGTCACTCTCTCTGTGTAACATTCTCTCACTCAATGTCTCTCTCTCTCTGTGTAACATTCCCTCACTCAATGTCTCTCTCTAACATTCCCTCACTCAATGTCTCTCTCTGTGTGTAATATTCTCTCACTCAATGTCTCTCTCCCTCTGTGTAACATTCCCTCACTCAATGTCTCTCTCTCTCTGTGTAATATTCTCTCACTCAATGTCTCTCTCTCTCTGTGTAACATTCCCTCACTCAATGTCTCTCTCTCTGTGTAACATTCCCTCTCAATGTCTCTCTCTCTCTGTGTAACATTCTCTCACTCAATGTCTCTCTCTGTGCAACACTCACTCAATGTCTCTCTCTCTGTGTAACATTCCCTCACTCAATGTCTCTCTCTGTGTAACATTCTCTCACTCAATGTCTCTCTCTCTCTGTGTAACATTCTCTCACTCAATGTCTCTCTCTCTCTGTGTAACATTCTCTCACTCAATGTCTCTCTGTGTAACACTCACTCAATGTCTCTCTCTCTGTGTAACATTCCCTCACTCAATGTCTCTCTCTGTGTAACATTCCCTCACTCAATGTCTCTCTCTGTGTAACATTATCTCACTCAATGTCACTCTCTCTGTGTAACATTCTCTCACTCAATGTCTCTCTCTCTCTGTGTCACATTCTCTCACTCAATGTCTCTGTGTAACACTCACTCAATGTCTCTCTCTCTGTAACATTCTCTCACTCAATGTCTCTCCCTAACATTTTCTCACTCAATGTCTCTCTCTAACATTTTCTCACTCATTGTCTCTCTCTGTAACATTCCCTCACTCAACGTCTCTCTCTCTCTCTGTGTAACATTCTCTCACTCAATGTCTCTCTCTCTGTGTAACATTCTCTCACTCAATGTCTCTCTGTGTAACATTGTCTCGCTCAATGTCTCTCTCTGTAACATTCTCTCTCTCAATGTCTCTCTCTGTAACATTCTCTCTCTCAATGTCTCTCTCTGTAACATTCTCTCTCTCAATGTCTCTCTCTGTAACATTCTCTCTCTCAATGTCTCTCTCTGTAACATTCTCTCTCTCAATGTCTCTCTCTGTAACATTCCCTCACTCAATGTCTCTCTCTCTCTGTGTAACATTCTCTCACTCAATGTCTCTCTCTGTGTAACACTCACTCAATGTCACTCTCTCTGTGTAACATTCCCTCACTCAATGTCTCTCTCTGTGTAACATTCCCTCACTCAATGTCACTCTCTCTCTGCGTAACATTCTCTCACTCAATGTCTCTCTCTCTGTGTAACATTCCCTCTCAATGTCTCTCTCTCTCTGTGTAACATTCTCTCACTCAATGTCTCTCTCTGTGCAACACTCACTCAATGTCTCTCTCTCTGTGTAACATTCCCTCACTCAATGTCTCTCTCTGTGTAACATTCTCTCACTCAATGTCTCTCTCTCTCTGTGTAACATTCTCTCACTCAATGTCTCTCTCTCTCTGTGTAACATTCTCTCACTCAATGTCTCTCTGTGTAACACTCACTCAATGTCTCTCTCTCTGTGTAACATTCCCTCACTCAATGTCTCTCTCTGTGTAACATTCCCTCACTCAATGTCTCTCTCTGTGTAACATTATCTCACTCAATGTCACTCTCTCTGTGTAACATTCTCTCACTCAATGTCTCTCTCTCTCTGTGTCACATTCTCTCACTCAATGTCTCTGTGTAACACTCACTCAATGTCTCTCTCTCTGTAACATTCTCTCACTCAATGTCTCTCCCTAACATTTTCTCACTCATTGTCTCTCTGTGTAACATTCTCTCACTCAATGTCTCTCTCTCTCTGTGTGACATTCCCTCACTCAATGTCTCTCTCTGTGTAACACTCACTCAATGTCTCTCTCTCTGTGTAACATTCTCTCACTCAATGTCACTCTCTGTGTAACATTCTCTCACTCAATGTCTCTCTCTCTGTGTAACATTCCCTCACTCAATGTCTCTCTCTCTCTCTGTGTAACATTCCCTCACTCAATGTCTCTCTCTGTGTAACACTCACTCAATGTCTCTCTCTGTGTAACATTCCCTCACTCAATGTCTCTCTCTGTGTAACATTTTCTCACTCAATGTCTCTCTCTGTGTAACATTTTCTCACTCAATGTCTCTCTCTGTGTCACATTCTCTCACTCAATGTCTCTCTCTGTGTAACATTCTCTCACTCAATGTCTCTCTCTGTGTAACATTCCCTCACTCAATGTCTCTCTCTGTCACATTCTCTCACTCAATGTCTCTCTCTGTGTAATATTCTCTCACTCAATGTCTCTCTCTCTCTCAGCGTGACATTCTCCCTCAACGTCTGTCTCTCTCTGCGTAACATTCTCCCTCAACGTCTGTCTCTCTCTGCGTAACATTCTCTCTCTCAACGTCTGTCTCTCTCTGCGTAACATTCTCTCTCTCAACGTCTGTCTCTCTCTGCGTAACATTCTCCCTCAACGTCTGTCTCTCTCTGCGTAACATTCTCCCTCAACGTCTGTCTCTCTCTGCGTAACATTCTCCCTCAACGTCTGTCTCTCTCTGCGTAACATTCTCCCTCAACGTCTGTCTCTCTCTGCGTAACATTCTCCCTCAACGTCTGTCTCTCTCTGCGTAACATTCTCCCTCAACGTCTGTCTCTCTCTGCGTAACATTCTCCCTCAACGTCTGTCTCTCTCTGCGTAACATTCTCCCTCAACGTCTGTCTCTCTCTGCGTAACATTCTCCCTCAACGTCTGTCTCTCTCTGCGTAACATTCTCCCTCAACGTCTGTCTCTCTCTGCGTAACATTCTCCCTCAACGTCTGTCTCTCTCTGCGTAACATTCTCCCTCAACGTCTGTCTCTCTCTGCGTAACATTCTCCCTCAACGTCTGTCTCTCTCTGCGTAACATTCTCCCTCAACGTCTGTCTCTCTCTGCGTAACATTCTCCCTCAACGTCTGTCTCTCTCTGCGTAACATTCTCCCTCAACGTCTGTCTCTCTCTGCGTAACATTCTCCCTCAACGTCTGTCTCTCTCTGCGTAACATTCTCCCTCAACGTCTGTCTCTCTCTGCGTAACATTCTCCCTCAACGTCTGTCTCTCTCTGCGTAACATTCTCCCTCAACGTCTGTCTCTCTCTGCGTAACATTCTCCCTCAACGTCTGTCTCTCTCTGCGTAACATTCTCCCTCAACGTCTGTCTCTCTCTGCGTAACATTCTCCCTCAACGTCTGTCTCTCTCTGCGTAACATTCTCCCTCAACGTCTGTCTCTCTCTGCGTAACATTCTCCCTCAACGTCTGTCTCTCTCTGCGTAACATTCTCCCTCAACGTCTGTCTCTCTCTGCGTAACATTCTCCCTCAACGTCTGTCTCTCTCTGCGTAACATTCTCCCTCAACGTCTGTCTCTCTCTGCGTAACATTCTCCCTCAACGTCTGTCTCTCTCTGCGTAACATTCTCCCTCAACGTCTGTCTCTCTCTGCGTAACATTCTCCCTCAACGTCTGTCTCTCTCTGCGTAACATTCTCCCTCAACGTCTGTCTCTCTCTGCGTAACATTCTCTCACTCAATGTCTCTCTCTGTGTAACACTCACTCAATGTCTCTCTCTCTGTGTAACATTCTCTCTCTCAATGTCTCTCTCTGTGTAACATTCTCTCACTCAATGTCTCTCTCTCTCTGTGTAACATTCTCTCTCTCAATGTCTCTCTCTGCGTAACATTCTCTCACTCAATGTCTCTCTCTGCGTAACATTCTCTCACTCAATGTCTCTCTCTGCGTAACATTCTCTCACTCAATGTCTCTCTCTGTGTAACATTCTCTCACTCAATGTCTCTCTCTAACATTTTCTCACTCAATGTCTCTCTGTGTAACATTCTCTCTCTCAATGTCTCTCTGTGTAACATTCTCACTCAATGTCTCTCTCTGTGTAACATTCTCTCACTCAATGTCTCTGTGTAACATTCTCTCACTCAATGTCTCTCTGTGTAACATTCTCTCACTCAATGTCTCTGTGTAACATTCTCTCACTCAATGTCTCTGTGTAACATTCTCTCACTCAATGTCTCTCTGTTTAACATTCTCTCACTCAATGTCTCTCTGTGTAACATTCTCTCACTCAATGTCTCTCTGTGTGTAACATTCTCTCACTCAATGTCTCTCTGTGTAACATTCCCTCACTCAATGTCTCTCTCTGTGTAACATTCTCTCACTCAATGTCTCTCTCTGTGTAACATTCTCTCACTCAATGTCTCTCTCTGTGTAACATTCTCACTCAATGTCTCTCTCTGTAACATTCTCTCACTCAATGTCTCTGTGTAACATTCTCTCACTCAATGTCTCTCTCTGTGTAACATTCTCTCACTCAATGTCTCTCTGTGTAACATTCTCACTCAATGTCTCTCTCTGTTTAACATTGTCTCACTCAATGTCTCTCTCTGTTTAACATTGTCTCACTCAATGTCTCTCTCTAACATTGTCTCACTCAATGTCTCTCTCTAACATTGTCTCACTCAATGTCTCTCTCTAACATTGTCTCACTCAATGTCTCTCTCTAACATTGTCTCACTCAATGTCTCTCTCTAACATTGTCTCACTCAATGTCTCTCTCTAACATTGTCTCACTCAATGTCTCTCTCTAACATTGTCTCACTCAATGTCTCTCTCTAACATTGTCTCACTCAATGTCTCTCTCTAACATTGTCTCACTCAATGTCTCTCTCTAACATTGTCTCACTCAATGTCTCTCTCTAACATTGTCTCACTCAATGTCTCTCTCTAACATTGTCTCACTCAATGTCTCTCTCTAACATTGTCTCACTCAATGTCTCCCTCTAACATTGTCTCACTCAATGTCTCCCTCTAACATTGTCTCACTCAATGTCTCCCTCTAACATTTTCTCACTCAATGTCTCCCTCTAACATTTTCTCACTCAATGTCTCCCTCTAACATTTTCTCACTCAATGTCTCCCTCTAACATTTTCGCACTCAATGTCTCCCTCTAACATTTTCGCACTCAATGTCTCCCTCTAACATTTTCGCACTCAATGTCTCCCTCTAACATTTTCGCACTCAATGTCTCCCTCTAACATTTTCGCACTCAATGTCTCCCTCTAACATTTTCGCACTCAATGTCTCCCTCTAACATTTTCGCACTCAATGTCTCCCTCTAACATTTTCGCACTCAATGTCTCCCTCTAACATTTTCGCACTCAATGTCTCCCTCTAACATTTTCGCACTCAATGTCTCCCTCTAACATTTTCGCACTCAATGTCTCCCTCTAACATTTTCGCACTCAATGTCTCCCTCTAACATTTTCGCACTCAATGTCTCCCTCTAACATTTTCGCACTCAATGTCTCCCTCTAACATTTTCGCACTCAATGTCTCCCTCTAACATTTTCGCACTCAATGTCTCCCTCTAACATTTTCGCACTCAATGTCTCCCTCTAACATTTTCGCACTCAATGTCTCCCTCTAACATTTTCGCACTCAATGTCTCCCTCTAACATTTTCGCACTCAATGTCTCCCTCTAACATTTTCGCACTCAATGTCTCCCTCTAACATTTTCGCACTCAATGTCTCCCTCTAACATTTTCGCACTCAATGTCTCCCTCTAACATTTTCGCACTCAATGTCTCCCTCTAACATTTTCGCACTCAATGTCTGCCTCTAACATTTTCGCACTCAATGTCTGTCTCTAACATTTTCGCACTCAATGTCTGTCTCTAACATTTTCGCACTCAATGTCTGTCTCTAACATTTTCGCACTCAATGTCTGTCTCTAACATTTTCGCACTCAATGTCTCCCTCTAACATTTTCGCACTCAATGTCTCCCTCTAACATTTTCGCACTCAATGTCTCCCTCTAACATTTTCGCACTCAATGTCTCCCTCTAACATTTTCGCACTCAATGTCTCCCTCTAACATTTTCGCACTCAATGTCTCCCTCTAACATTTTCGCACTCAATGTCTCCCTCTAACATTTTCGCACTCAATGTCTGTCTCTAACATTTTCGCACTCAATGTCTGTCTCTAACATTTTCGCACTCAATGTCTGTCTCTAACATTTTCGCACTCAATGTCTGTCTCTAACATTTTCGCACTCAATGTCTGTCTCTAACATTTTCGCACTCAATGTCTGTCTCTAACATTTTCGCACTCAATGTCTGTCTCTAACATTTTCGCACTCAATGTCTGTCTCTAACATTTTCGCACTCAATGTCTGTCTCTAACATTTTCGCACTCAATGTCTGTCTCTAACATTTTCGCACTCAATGTCTGTCTCTAACATTTTCGCACTCAATGTCTGTCTCTAACATTTTCTCACTCAATGTCTGTCTCTAACATTTTCTCACTCAATGTCTGTCTCTAACATTTTCTCACTCAATGTCTGTCTCTAACATTTTCTCACTCAATGTCTCTCTCTAACATTTTCTCACTCAATGTCTGTCTCTAACATTTTCTCACTCAATGTCTGTCTCTAACATTTTCTCACTCAATGTCTGTCTCTAACATTTTCTCACTCAATGTCTGTCTCTAACATTTTCTCACTCAATGTCTGTCTCTAACATTTTCTCACTCAATGTCTCTCTCTAACATTTTCTCACTCAATGTCTCTCTCTAACATTTTCTCACTCAATGTCTCTCTCTAACATTTTCTCACTCAATGTCTCTCTCTAACATTTTCTCACTCAATGTCTCTCTCTAACATTTTCTCACTCAATGTCTCTCTCTAACATTTTCTCACTCAATGTCTCTCTCTAACATTTTCTCACTCAATGTCTCTCTCTAACATTTTCTCACTCAATGTCTCTCTCTGTGTAACATTCTCTCACTCAATGTCTCTCTCTGTGTAACATTCTCTCACTCAATGTCTCTCTCTGTGTAACATTCTCTCACTCAATGTCTCTCTCTGTGTAACATTCTCTCACTCAATGTCTCTCTCTGTGTAACATTCTCTCACTCAATGTCTCTCTCTGTGTAACATTCTCTCACTCAATGTCTCTCTCTGTGTAACATTCTCTCACTCAATGTCTCTCTGTGTGTAACATTCTCTCTCTCAATGTCTCTCTGTGTAACATTCTCTCTCAATGTCTCTCTCTCTCTCTGTGTAACATTCTCTCTCAATGTCTCTCTCTCTCTGTGTAACATTCTCTCTCAATGTCTCTCTCTCTCTGTGTAACATTCTCTCTCAATGTCTCTCTCTCTCTGTGTAACATTCTCTCTCAATGTCTCTCTCTCTGTGTAACATTCTCTCTCAATGTCTCTCTCTCTCTGTGTAACATTCTCTCTCAATGTCTCTCTCTCTCTGTGTAACATTCTCTCACTCAATGTCTCTCTCTCTCTGTGTAACACTCACTCAATGTCTCTCTAACATTTTCTCACTCAATGTCTCTCTGTGTAACATTCTCTCTCAATGTCTCTGTGTAACATTCCCTCACTCAATGTCTCTCTCTCTCTCTCTGTGTAACATTCTCTCACTCAATGTCTCTCTCTGTGTAACACTCACTCAATGTCTCTCTCTGTGTAACATTCCCTCACTCAATGTCTCTCTCTGTGTCACATTCTCTCACTCAATGTCTCTCTCTGTGTCACATTCTCTCACTCAATGTCTCTCTCTGTGTCACATTCTCTCACTCAATGTCTCTCTCTGTGTCACATTCTCTCACTCAATGTCTCTCTGTGTAACATTCTCTCACTCAATGTCTCTCTGTGTAACATTCTCACACTCAATGTCTCTCTCTGTGTCACATTCTCTCACTCAATGTCTCTCTGTGTAACATTCTCTCACTCAATGTCTGTCTGTGTAACATTCTCACTCAATGTCTCTCTGTGTCACATTCTCTCACTCAATGTCTCTCTCTGTGTAACATTCTCTCACTCAATGTCTCTCTGTGTAACATTCTCTCTCTCAATGTCTCTCTCTGTGTAACATTCTCTCACTCAATGTCTCTCTCTGTGTAACATTCTCTCACTCAATGTCTCTCTCTGTGTAACACTCACTCAATGTCTCTCTCTGTGTAACATTCTCTCACTCAATGTCTCTCTCTCTGTGTAACATTCTCTCACTCAATGTCTCTCTCTGTGTCACATTCCCTCACTCAATGTCTCTCTCTGTGTAACATTCTCTCACTCAATGTCTCTCTCTGTGTAACATTCTCTCACTCAATGTCTCTCTCTGTGTCACATTCCCTCACTCAATGTCTCTCTGTGTAACATTCTCTCACTCAATGCCTCTAACATTTTCTCACTCAATGTCTCTCTCTCTCTGTGTCACATTCTCTCACTCAATGTCTCTCTCTGTGTCACATTCTCTCACTCAATGTCTCTCTGTGTCACATTCCCTCACTCAATGTCTCTCTCTGTGTCACATTCCCTCACTCAATGTCTCTCTCTGTGTCACATTCCCTCACTCAATGTCTCTCTCTGTGTAACATTCTCTCACTCAATGTCTCTCTCTGTGTAACATTCTCTCACTCAATGTCTCTCTCTGTGTAACACTCACTCACTCAATGTCTCTCTCTGTGTAACACTCACTCAATGTCTCTCTGTGTAACATTCCCTCACTCAATGTCTCTCTGTGTAACATTCTCTCACTCAATGTCTCTCTCTGTCACATTCTCTCACTCAATGTCTCTCTGTCACATTCTCTCACTCAATGTCTCTCTGTCACATTCTCTCACTCAATGTCTCTCTCTGTGTAACATTCTCTCACTCAATGTCTCTCTCTCTGTGTAACATTCTCTCACTCAATGTCTCTCTCTGTCACATTCTCTCACTCAATGTCTCTCTCTCTGTGTCACATTCCCTCACTCAATGTCTCTCTCTCTGTGTAACATTCTCTCACTCAATGTCTCTCTGTGTAACATTCTCTCACTCAATGTCTCTCTGTGTAACATTCTCTCACTCAATGTCTCTCTCTGTGTAACATTCTCTCACTCAATGTCACTCTCTCTGTGTAACATTCTCTCTCTCAATGTCTCTCTCTCTGTGTCACATTCCCTCACTCAATGTCTCTCTCTGTGTAACATTTTCTCACTCAATGTCACTCTCTCTGTCACATTCTCTCACTCAATGTCTCTCTCTGTGTAACATTCTCTCACTCAATGTCTCTCTCTGTCACATTCTCTCTCTCAATGTCTCTCTCTGTGTAACATTCTCTCTCTCAATGTCTCTCTCTGTGTAACATTCTCTCACTCAATGTCTCACTCTCTGTGTAACATTCTCTCACTCAATGTCTCTCTCTGTGTAACATTCTCTCACTCAATGTCTCTCTCTGTGTAACATTCTCTCACTCAATGTCTCTCTCTGTGTAACATTCACTCACTCAATGTCTCTCTGTGTAACATTCTCTCACTCAATGTCTCTCTCTGTGTAACATTCTCTCAATCAATGTCTCTCTCTGTGTAACATTCTCTCAATCAATGTCTCTCTCTGTGTAACATTCTCTCACTCAATGTCTCTCTCTGTGTAACATTCTCTCACTCAATGTCTCTCTCTGTGTAACATTCTCTCACTCAATGTCTCTCTCTGTGTAACATTCTCTCACTCAATGTCTCTCTGTGTAACATTCTCTCACTCAATGTCTCTGTGTAACATTCTCTCACTCAATGTCTCTCTGTGTAACATTCTCTCACTCAATGTCTCTCTCTAACATTGTCTCACTCAATGTCTCTCTCTAACATTGTCTCACTCAATGTCTCTCTCTAACATTGTCTCACTCAATGTCTCTCTCTAACATTGTCTCACTCAATGTCTCTCTCTAACATTGTCTCACTCAATGTCTCTCTCTAACATTGTCTCACTCAATGTCTCTCTCTAACATTGTCTCACTCAATGTCTCTCTCTAACATTGTCTCACTCAATGTCTCTCTCTAACATTGTCTCACTCAATGTCTCTCTCTAACATTGTCTCACTCAATCATTGTCTCACTCAATGTCTCTCTCTAACATTGTCTCACTCAATGTCTCCCTCTAACATTGTCTCACTCAATGTCTCCCTCTAACATTGTCTCACTCAATGTCTCCCTCTAACATTGTCTCACTCAATGTCTCCCTCTAACATTGTCTCACTCAATGTCTCCCTCTAACATTTTCTCACTCAATGTCTCCCTCTAACATTTTCGCACTCAATGTCTCCCTCTAACATTTTCGCACTCAATGTCTCCCTCTAACATTTTCGCACTCAATGTCTCCCTCTAACATTTTCGCACTCAATGTCTCCCTCTAACATTTTCGCACTCAATGTCTCCCTCTAACATTTTCGCACTCAATGTCTCCCTCTAACATTTTCGCACTCAATGTCTCCCTCTAACATTTTCGCACTCAATGTCTCCCTCTAACATTTTCGCACTCAATGTCTCCCTCTAACATTTTCGCACTCAATGTCTCCCTCTAACATTTTCGCACTCAATGTCTCCCTCTAACATTTTCGCACTCAATGTCTCCCTCTAACATTTTCGCACTCAATGTCTCCCTCTAACATTTTCGCACTCAATGTCTCCCTCTAACATTTTCGCACTCAATGTCTCCCTCTAACATTTTCGCACTCAATGTCTCCCTCTAACATTTTCGCACTCAATGTCTCCCTCTAACATTTTCGCACTCAATGTCTCCCTCTAACATTTTCGCACTCAATGTCTCCCTCTAACATTTTCGCACTCAATGTCTCCCTCTAACATTTTCGCACTCAATGTCTCCCTCTAACATTTTCGCACTCAATGTCTCCCTCTAACATTTTCGCACTCAATGTCTCCCTCTAACATTTTCGCACTCAATGTCTCCCTCTAACATTTTCGCACTCAATGTCTCCCTCTAACATTTTCGCACTCAATGTCTCCCTCTAACATTTTCGCACTCAATGTCTCCCTCTAACATTTTCGCACTCAATGTCTCCCTCTAACATTTTCGCACTCAATGTCTCCCTCTAACATTTTCGCACTCAATGTCTCCCTCTAACATTTTCGCACTCAATGTCTCCCTCTAACATTTTCGCACTCAATGTCTCCCTCTAACATTTTCGCACTCAATGTCTCCCTCTAACATTTTCGCACTCAATGTCTCCCTCTAACATTTTCGCACTCAATGTCTCCCTCTAACATTTTCGCACTCAATGTCTCCCTCTAACATTTTCGCACTCAATGTCTCCCTCTAACATTTTCGCACTCAATGTCTCCCTCTAACATTTTCGCACTCAATGTCTCCCTCTAACATTTTCGCACTCAATGTCTCCCTCTAACATTTTCGCACTCAATGTCTCCCTCTAACATTTTCGCACTCAATGTCTCCCTCTAACATTTTCGCACTCAATGTCTCCCTCTAACATTTTCGCACTCAATGTCTGTCTCTAACATTTTCGCACTCAATGTCTGTCTCTAACATTTTCGCACTCAATGTCTGTCTCTAACATTTTCGCACTCAATGTCTGTCTCTAACATTTTCGCACTCAATGTCTGTCTCTAACATTTTCTCACTCAATGTCTGTCTCTAACATTTTCTCACTCAATGTCTGTCTCTAACATTTTCTCACTCAATGTCTGTCTCTAACATTTTCTCACTCAATGTCTCTCTCTAACATTTTCTCACTCAATGTCTCTCTCTAACATTTTCTCACTCAATGTCTCTCTCTAACATTTTCTCACTCAATGTCTCTCTCTAACATTTTCTCACTCAATGTCTCTCTCTAACATTTTCTCACTCAATGTCTCTCTCTAACATTTTCTCACTCAATGTCTCTCTCTAACATTTTCTCACTCAATGTCTCTCTCTAACATTTTCTCACTCAATGTCTCTCTCTAACATTTTCTCACTCAATGTCTCTCTCTAACATTTTCTCACTCAATGTCTCTCTCTAACATTTTCTCACTCAATGTCTCTCTCTAACATTTTCTCACTCAATGTCTCTCTCTAACATTTTCTCACTCAATGTCTCTCTCTAACATTTTCTCACTCAATGTCTCTCTCTAACATTTTCTCACTCAATGTCTCTCTCTAACATTTTCTCACTCAATGTCTCTCTCTGTGTAACATTCTCTCACTCAATGTCTCTCTCTGTGTAACATTCTCTCACTCAATGTCTCTCTCTGTGTAACATTCTCTCACTCAATGTCTCTCTCTGTGTAACATTCTCTCACTCAATGTCTCTCTCTGTGTAACATTCTCTCACTCAATGTCTCTCTCTGTGTAACATTCTCTCACTCAATGTCTCTCTCTGTGTAACATTCTCTCACTCAATGTCTCTCTGTGTGTAACATTCTCTCTCTCAATGTCTCTCTGTGTAACATTCTCTCTCAATGTCTCTCTCTCTCTCTGTGTAACATTCTCTCTCAATGTCTCTCTCTCTCTCTGTGTAACATTCTCTCTCAATGTCTCTCTCTCTCTGTGTAACATTCTCTCTCAATGTCTCTCTCTCTCTGTGTAACATTCTCTCTCAATGTCTCTCTCTCTCTGTGTAACATTCTCTCTCAATGTCTCTCTCTCTGTGTAACATTCTCTCTCAATGTCTCTCTCTCTCTGTGTAACATTCTCTCTCAATGTCTCTCTCTCTCTGTGTAACATTCTCTCACTCAATGTCTCTCTCTGTGTAACATTCTCTCACTCAATGTCTCTCTCTGTGTAACATTCTCACTCAATGTCTCTCTCTGTGTAACATTCTCACTCAATGTCTCTCTCTGTGTAACATTCTCACTCAATGTCTCTCTCTGTAACATTCTCTCACTCAATGTCTCTGTGTAACATTCTCTCACTCAATGTCTCTCTCTGTGTAACATTCTCTCACTCAATGTCTCTCTGTGTAACATTCTCACTCAATGTCTCTCTCTGTTTAACATTGTCTCACTCAATGTCTCTCTCTAACATTGTCTCACTCAATGTCTCTCTCTAACATTGTCTCACTCAATGTCTCTCTCTAACATTGTCTCACTCAATGTCTCTCTCTAACATTGTCTCACTCAATGTCTCTCTCTAACATTGTCTCACTCAATGTCTCTCTCTAACATTGTCTCACTCAATGTCTCTCTCTAACATTGTCTCACTCAATGTCTCTCTCTAACATTGTCTCACTCAATGTCTCTCTCTAACATTGTCTCACTCAATGTCTCTCTCTAACATTGTCTCACTCAATGTCTCTCTCTAACATTGTCTCACTCAATGTCTCTCTCTAACATTGTCTCACTCAATGTCTCTCTCTAACATTGTCTCACTCAATGTCTCTCTCTAACATTGTCTCACTCAATGTCTCTCTCTAACATTGTCTCACTCAATGTCTCTCTCTAACATTGTCTCACTCAATGTCTCCCTCTAACATTGTCTCACTCAATGTCTCCCTCTAACATTTTCGCACTCAATGTCTCCCTCTAACATTTTCGCACTCAATGTCTCCCTCTAACATTTTCGCACTCAATGTCTCCCTCTAACATTTTCGCACTCAATGTCTCCCTCTAACATTTTCGCACTCAATGTCTCCCTCTAACATTTTCGCACTCAATGTCTCCCTCTAACATTTTCGCACTCAATGTCTCCCTCTAACATTTTCGCACTCAATGTCTCCCTCTAACATTTTCGCACTCAATGTCTCCCTCTAACATTTTCGCACTCAATGTCTCCCTCTAACATTTTCGCACTCAATGTCTCCCTCTAACATTTTCGCACTCAATGTCTCCCTCTAACATTTTCGCACTCAATGTCTCCCTCTAACATTTTCGCACTCAATGTCTCCCTCTAACATTTTCGCACTCAATGTCTCCCTCTAACATTTTCGCACTCAATGTCTCCCTCTAACATTTTCGCACTCAATGTCTCCCTCTAACATTTTCGCACTCAATGTCTCCCTCTAACATTTTCGCACTCAATGTCTCCCTCTAACATTTTCGCACTCAATGTCTCCCTCTAACATTTTCGCACTCAATGTCTCCCTCTAACATTTTCGCACTCAATGTCTCCCTCTAACATTTTCGCACTCAATGTCTCCCTCTAACATTTTCGCACTCAATGTCTCCCTCTAACATTTTCGCACTCAATGTCTCCCTCTAACATTTTCGCACTCAATGTCTCCCTCTAACATTTTCGCACTCAATGTCTCCCTCTAACATTTTCGCACTCAATGTCTCCCTCTAACATTTTCGCACTCAATGTCTCCCTCTAACATTTTCGCACTCAATGTCTCCCTCTAACATTTTCGCACTCAATGTCTCCCTCTAACATTTTCGCACTCAATGTCTCCCTCTAACATTTTCGCACTCAATGTCTCCCTCTAACATTTTCGCACTCAATGTCTCCCTCTAACATTTTCGCACTCAATGTCTCCCTCTAACATTTTCGCACTCAATGTCTCCCTCTAACATTTTCGCACTCAATGTCTCCCTCTAACATTTTCGCACTCAATGTCTGTCTCTAACATTTTCGCACTCAATGTCTGTCTCTAACATTTTCGCACTCAATGTCTGTCTCTAACATTTTCGCACTCAATGTCTGTCTCTAACATTTTCGCACTCAATGTCTGTCTCTAACATTTTCGCACTCAATGTCTGTCTCTAACATTTTCGCACTCAATGTCTGTCTCTAACATTTTCTCACTCAATGTCTGTCTCTAACATTTTCTCACTCAATGTCTGTCTCTAACATTTTCTCACTCAATGTCTCTCTCTAACATTTTCTCACTCAATGTCTCTCTCTAACATTTTCTCACTCAATGTCTCTCTCTAACATTTTCTCACTCAATGTCTCTCTCTAACATTTTCTCACTCAATGTCTCTCTCTAACATTTTCTCACTCAATGTCTCTCTCTAACATTTTCTCACTCAATGTCTCTCTCTAACATTTTCTCACTCAATGTCTCTCTCTAACATTTTCTCACTCAATGTCTCTCTCTAACATTTTCTCACTCAATGTCTCTCTCTAACATTTTCTCACTCAATGTCTCTCTCTAACATTTTCTCACTCAATGTCTCTCTCTAACATTTTCTCACTCAATGTCTCTCTCTAACATTTTCTCACTCAATGTCTCTCTCTAACATTTTCTCACTCAATGTCTCTCTCTAACATTTTCTCACTCAATGTCTCTCTCTGTGTAACATTCTCTCACTCAATGTCTCTCTCTGTGTAACATTCTCTCACTCAATGTCTCTCTCTGTGTAACATTCTCTCACTCAATGTCTCTCTCTGTGTAACATTCTCTCACTCAATGTCTCTCTCTGTGTAACATTCTCTCACTCAATGTCTCTCTCTGTGTAACATTCTCTCACTCAATGTCTCTCTGTGTGTAACATTCTCTCTCTCAATGTCTCTCTGTGTAACATTCTCTCTCAATGTCTCTCTCTCTCTCTGTGTAACATTCTCTCTCAATGTCTCTCTCTCTCTGTGTAACATTCTCTCTCAATGTCTCTCTCTCTCTGTGTAACATTCTCTCTCAATGTCTCTCTCTCTCTGTGTAACATTCTCTCTCAATGTCTCTCTCTCTGTGTAACATTCTCTCTCAATGTCTCTCTCTCTCTGTGTAACATTCTCTCTCAATGTCTCTCTCTCTGTGTAACATTCTCTCACTCAATGTCTCTCTCTCTCTGTGTAACACTCACTCAATGTCTCTCTCTGTGTCACATTCTCTCACTCAATGTCTCTCTCTGTGTCACATTCTCTCACTCAATGTCTCTCTCTGTGTCACATTCTCTCACTCAATGTCTCTCTCTGTGTCACATTCTCTCACTCAATGTCTCTCTCTGTGTAACATTCTCTCACTCAATGTCTCTCTCTGTGTAACATTCTCTCACTCAATGTCTCTCTCTGTGTAACATTCTCTCACTCAATGTGTCTCTCTGTGTAACATTCTCTCACTCAATGTCTCTCTCTGTGTAACATTCTCTCACTCAATGTCTCTCTCTGTGTCACATTCTCTCACTCAATGTCTCTCTGTGTAACATTCTCTCACTCAATGTCTCTCTCTGTGTAACATTCTCTCTCTCAATGTGTCTCTCTGTGTAACATTCTCTCACTCAATGTCTCTCTGTGTCACATTCTCTCACTCAATGTCACTCTCTCTGTGTCACATTCTCTCACTCAAAGTCTCTCTCTGTGTAATATTCTCTCACTCAACGTCTCTCTCTCTCTCTCTGTGTCACATTCTCTCACTCAATGTCTCTCTCTCTGTGTAACATTCTCTCACTCAATGTCACTCTCTCTGTGTAACATTCCCTCACTCAATGTGTCTCTGTGTAACATTCTCTCACTCAATGTCACTCTCTCTGTGTAACATTCTCTCACTCAATGTCTCTCTCTCTCTGTGTAACATTCCCTCACTCAATGTGTCTCTCTGTGTAACATTCTCTCACTCAATGTCTCTCTCTCTCTGTGTAACATTCCCTCACTCAATGTCTCTCTCTGTGTAACATTCTCTCTCTCAATGTCTCTCTCTCTGTGTAACATTCTCTCACTCAATGTCACTCTCTCTGTGTAACATTCTCTCACTCAATGTCACTCTCTCTGTGTAACATTCTCTCACTCAATGTCTCTCTCTCTGTGTCACATTCTCTCACTCAATGTCTCTCTCTGTGTAACATTCTCTCACTCAATGTCTCTCTCTCTAACATTCTCTCACTCAATGTCTCTCTCTCTAACATTCTCTCACTCAATGTCTCTCTCTCTAACATTCTCTCACTCAATGTCTCTCTCTCTGTGTAACATTCTCTCACTCAATGTCACTCTCTCTGTGTAACATTCTCTCACTCAATGTCACTCTCTGTGTAACATTCTCTCACTCAATGTCACTCTCTCTAACATTCTCTCACTCAATGTCTCTCTCTCTAACATTCTCTCACTCAATGTCTCTCTCTCTAACATTCTCTCACTCAATGTCTCTCTCTCTAACATTCTCTCACTCAATGTCTCTCTCTCTGTGTAACATTCTCTCACTCAATGTCTCTCTCTCTGTGTAACATTCTCTCACTCAATGTCTCTCTCTCTGTGTCACATTCTCGCACTCAATGTCTCTCTGTGTCACATTCTCTCACTCAATGTCTCTCTGTGTCACATTCTCTCACTCAATGTCTCTCTGTGTCACATTCTCTCACTCAATGTCTCTCTCTGTGTAACATTCACTCACTCAATGTCTCTCTCTAACATTCACTCACTCAATGTCTCTCTCTAACATTCACTCACTCAATGTCTCTCTCTAACATTCACTCACTCAATGTCTCTCTCTAACATTCACTCACTCAATGTCTCTCTCTAACATTCACTCACTCAATGTCTCTCTCTAACATTCACTCACTCAATGTCTCTCTCTAACATTCACTCACTCAATGTCTCTCTCTAACATTCACTCACTCAATGTCTCTCTCTAACATTCACTCACTCAATGTCTCTCTCTAACATTCACTCACTCAATGTCTCTCTCTAACATTCACTCACTCAATGTCTCTCTCTAACATTCACTCACTCAATGTCTCTCTCTAACATTCACTCACTCAATGTCTCTCTCTAACATTCACTCACTCAATGTCTCTCTCTAACATTCACTCACTCAATGTCTCTCTCTCTGTAACATTCACTCACTCAATGTCTCTCTCTCTGTAACATTCACTCACTCAATGTCTCTCTCTCTAACATTCTCTCACTCAATGTCTCTCTCTCTAACATTCTCTCACTCAATGTCTCTCTCTCTAACATTCTCTCACTCAATGTCTCTCTCTCTAACATTTTCTCACTCAATGTCTCTCTCTAACATTTTCTCACTCAATGTCTCTCTCTAACATTTTCTCACTCAATGTCTCTCTAACATTTTCTCACTCAATGTCTGTCTCTCTCTAACATTTTCTCACTCAATGTCTGTCTCTCTCTAACATTTTCTCACTCAATGTCTGTCTCTCTCTAACATTTTCTCACTCAATGTCTGTCTCTCTCTAACATTTTCTCACTCAATGTCTCTCTCTCTAACATTCTCTCACTCAATGTCTCTCTCTCTAACATTCTCTCACTCAATGTCTCTCTCTCTAACATTCTCTCACTCAATGTCTCTCTCTCTAACATTCTCTCACTCAATGTCTCTCTCTCTAACATTCTCTCACTCAATGTCTCTCTCTCTAACATTCTCTCACTCAATGTCTCTCTCTCTAACATTCTCTCACTCAATGTCTCTCTCTCTAACATTCTCTCACTCAATGTCTCTCTCTCTAACATTCTCTCACTCAATGTCTCTCTCTCTAACATTCTCTCACTCAATGTCTCTCTCTCTAACATTCTCTCACTCAATGTCTCTCTCTCTAACATTCTCTCACTCAATGTCTCTCTCTCTAACATTCTCTCACTCAATGTCTCTCTCTCTAACATTCTCTCACTCAATGTCTCTCTCTCTAACATTCTCTCACTCAATGTCTCTCTCTCTAACATTCTCTCACTCAATGTCTCTCTCTCTAACATTCTCTCACTCAATGTCTCTCTCTCTAACATTCTCTCACTCAATGTCTCTCTCTCTAACATTTTCTCACTCAATGTCTCTCTCTAACATTTTCTCACTCAATGTCTCTCTCTAACATTTTCTCACTCAATGTCTGTCTCTCTCTAACATTTTCTCACTCAATGTCTGTCTCTCTCTAACATTTTCTCACTCAATGTCTGTCTCTCTCTAACATTTTCTCACTCAATGTCTGTCTCTCTCTAACATTTTCTCACTCAATGTCTGTCTCTCTCTAACATTTTCTCACTCAATGTCTCTCTCTCTAACATTCTCTCACTCAATGTCTCTCTCTCTAACATTCTCTCACTCAATGTCTCTCTCTCTAACATTCTCTCACTCAATGTCTCTCTCTCTAACATTCTCTCACTCAATGTCTCTCTCTCTAACATTCTCTCACTCAATGTCTCTCTCTCTAACATTCTCTCACTCAATGTCTCTCTCTCTAACATTCTCTCACTCAATGTCTCTCTCTCTAACATTCTCTCACTCAATGTCTCTCTCTCTAACATTCTCTCACTCAATGTCTCTCTCTCTAACATTCTCTCACTCAATGTCTCTCTCTCTAACATTCTCTCACTCAATGTCTCTCTCTCTAACATTCTCTCACTCAATGTCTCTCTCTCTGTGTCACATTCCCTCACTCAATGTCTCTCTCTGTGTAACATTTTCTCACTCAATGTCACTCTCTCTGTCACATTCTCTCACTCAATGTCTCTCTCTGTGTAACATTCTCTCACTCAATGTCTCTCTCTGTCACATTCTCTCTCTCAATGTCTCTCTCTGTGTAACATTCTCTCTCTCAATGTCTCTCTCTGTGTAACATTCTCTCACTCAATGTCTCACTCTCTGTGTAACATTCTCTCACTCAATGTCTCTCTCTGTGTAACATTCTCTCACTCAATGTCTCTCTCTGTGTAACATTCTCTCACTCAATGTCTCTCTCTGTGTAACATTCTCTCACTCAATGTCTCACTCTCTGTGTAACATTCTCTCACTCAATGTCTCTCTCTGTGTAACATTCTCTCACTCAATGTCTCTCTCTGTGTAACATTCTCTCACTCAATGTCTCTCTCTGTGTAACATTCACTCACTCAATGTCTCTCTCTGTGTAACATTCACTCACTCAATGTCTCTCTGTGTAACATTCTCTCACTCAATGTCTCTCTCTGTGTAACATTCTCTCACTCAATGTCTCTCTCTGTGTAACATTCTCTCACTCAATGTCTCTCTCTCTCTGTGTAACATTCCCTCACTCAATGTCTCTCTCTGTGTAACATTCCCTCACTCAATGTCTCTCTGTGTAACATTGTCTCACTCAATGTCTCTCTGTGTAACATTGTCTCACTCAATGTCTCTCTCTGTGTAACATTCTCTCACTCAATGTCTCTCTCTGTGTCACATTCTCTCACTCAATGTCTCTCTCTGTGTCACATTCTCTCACTCAATGTCTCTCTCTGTCACATTCTCTCACTCAATGTCTCTCTCTGTCACATTCTCTCACTCAATGTCTCTCTCTGTGTAACATTCCCTCACTCAATGTCTCTCTCTGTGTAACATTCTCTCACTCAATGTCTCTCTGTGTAACATTCTCTCACTCAATGTCTCTCTCTAACATTCACTCACTCAATGTCTCTCTCTGTGTAACATTCTCTCACTCAATGTCTCTCTCTGTGTAACATTCTCTCACTCAATGTCTCTCTCTGTGTAACATTCTCTCACTCAATGTCTCTCTCTGTGTCACATTCTCTCACTCAATGTCTCTCTGTGTAACATTTTCTCACTCAATGTCTCTCTGTGTAACATTCTCTCACTCAATGTCTCTGTGTAACATTCTCTCACTCAATGTCTCTCTGTGTAACATTTTCTCACTCAATGTCTCTCTGTGTAACATTTTCTCACTCAATGTCTCTCTGTGTAACATTCTCTCACTCAATGTCTCTCTGTGTGTCACATTCTCTCACTCAATGTCTCTCTCTGTGTAACATTCTCTCACTCAATGTCTCTCTGTGTAACATTCTCTCACTCAATGTCTCTCTGTGTAACATTCTCTCTCTCAATGTCTCTCTCTGTGTAACATTCTCTCACTCAATGTCTCTCTCTGTGTAACATTCTCTCACTCAATGTCTCTCTCTCTCTGTGTAACATTCCCTCACTCAATGTCTCTCTCTGTGTCACATTCTCTCACTCAATGTCTCTCTCTGTGTCACATTCTCTCACTCAATGTCTCTCTCTGTGTAACATTCTCTCACTCAATGTGTCTCTCTGTGTAACATTCTCTCACTCAATGTGTCTCTGTGTCACATTCTCTCACTCAATGTCACTCTCTCTGTGTCACATTCTCTCACTCAAAGTCTCTCTCTGTGTAATATTCTCTCACTCAACGTCTCTCTCTCTCTCTCTGTGTCACATTCTCTCACTCAATGTCACTCTCTCTGTGTAACATTCTCTCACTCAATGTCTCTCTCTCTCTGTGTAACATTCCCTCACTCAATGTGTCTCTCTGTGTAACATTCTCTCACTCAATGTCTCTCTCTCTCTGTGTAACATTCCCTCACTCAATGTCTCTCTCTGTGTAACATTCTCTCTCTCAATGTCTCTCTCTCTCTCAATGTCTCTCTCTCTCTCAATGTCTCTCTCTCTCTCAATGTCTCTCTCTCTCTCAATGTCTCTCTCTCTCTCAATGTCTCTCTCTCTCTCAATGTCTCTCTCTCTCTCAATGTCTCTCTCTCTCTCAATGTCTCTCTCTCTCTCAATGTCTCTCTCTCTGTGTAACATTCTCTCACTCAATGTCACTCTCTCTGTGTAACATTCTCTCACTCAATGTCTCTCTGTGTAACATTTTCTCACTCAATGTCTCTCTGTGTAACATTTTCTCACTCAATGTCTCTCTGTGTAACATTCTCTCACTCAATGTCTCTCTGTGTGTCACATTCTCTCACTCAATGTCTCTCTCTGTGTAACATTCTCTCACTCAATGTCTCTCTGTGTGTCACATTCTCTCACTCAATGTCTCTCTCTGTGTAACATTCTCTCACTCAATGTCTCTCTGTGTAACATTCTCTCACTCAATGTCTCTCTGTGTAACATTCTCTCTCTCAATGTCTCTCTCTCTGTGTAACATTCTCTCACTCAATGTCTCTCTCTGTGTAACATTCCCTCACTCAATGTCTCTCTCTGTGTCACATTCTCTCACTCAATGTCTCTCTCTGTGTCACATTCTCTCACTCAATGTCTCTCTCTGTGTCACATTCTCTCACTCAATGTCTCTCTCTGTGTCACATTCTCTCACTCAATGTCTCTCTCTGTGTCACATTCTCTCACTCAATGTCTCTCTCTGTGTCACATTCTCTCACTCAATGTCTCTCTCTGTGTAACATTCTCTCACTCAATGTCTCTCTCTGTGTAACATTCTCTCTCTCAATGTGTCTCTCTGTGTAACATTCTCTCACTCAATGTCTCTCTGTGTCACATTCTCTCACTCAATGTCACTCTCTCTGTGTCACATTCTCTCACTCAAAGTCTCTCTCTGTGTAATATTCTCTCACTCAACGTCTCTCTCTCTCTCTCTGTGTCACATTCTCTCACTCAATGTCTCTCTCTCTGTGTAACATTCTCTCACTCAATGTCACTCTCTCTGTGTAACATTCCCTCACTCAATGTGTCTCTGTGTAACATTCTCTCACTCAATGTCACTCTCTCTGTGTAACATTCTCTCACTCAATGTCTCTCTCTCTCTGTGTAACATTCCCTCACTCAATGTGTCTCTCTGTGTAACATTCTCTCACTCAATGTCACTCTCTCTGTGTCACATTCTCTCACTCAAAGTCTCTCTCTGTGTAATATTCTCTCACTCAACGTCTCTCTCTCTCTCTCTGTGTCACATTCTCTCACTCAATGTCACTCTCTCTGTGTAACATTCTCTCACTCAATGTCTCTCTCTCTCTGTGTAACATTCCCTCACTCAATGTGTCTCTCTGTGTAACATTCTCTCACTCAATGTCTCTCTCTCTCTGTGTAACATTCCCTCACTCAATGTCTCTCTCTGTGTAACATTCTCTCTCTCAATGTCTCTCTCTCTCTCAATGTCTCTCTCTCTCTCAATGTCTCTCTCTCTCTCAATGTCTCTCTCTCTCTCAATGTCTCTCTCTCTCTCAATGTCTCTCTCTCTCTCAATGTCTCTCTCTCTCTCAATGTCTCTCTCTCTCTCAATGTCTCTCTCTCTGTGTAACATTCTCTCACTCAATGTCACTCTCTCTGTGTAACATTCTCTCACTCAATGTCTCTCTGTGTAACATTTTCTCACTCAATGTCTCTCTGTGTAACATTTTCTCACTCAATGTCTCTCTGTGTAACATTCTCTCACTCAATGTCTCTCTGTGTGTCACATTCTCTCACTCAATGTCTCTCTCTGTGTAACATTCTCTCACTCAATGTCTCTCTGTGTGTCACATTCTCTCACTCAATGTCTCTCTCTGTGTAACATTCTCTCACTCAATGTCTCTCTGTGTAACATTCTCTCACTCAATGTCTCTCTGTGTAACATTCTCTCTCTCAATGTCTCTCTCTCTGTGTAACATTCTCTCACTCAATGTCTCTCTCTGTGTAACATTCCCTCACTCAATGTCTCTCTCTGTGTCACATTCTCTCACTCAATGTCTCTCTCTGTGTCACATTCTCTCACTCAATGTCTCTCTCTGTGTCACATTCTCTCACTCAATGTCTCTCTCTGTGTCACATTCTCTCACTCAATGTCTCTCTCTGTGTCACATTCTCTCACTCAATGTCTCTCTCTGTGTCACATTCTCTCACTCAATGTCTCTCTCTGTGTAACATTCTCTCACTCAATGTCTCTCTCTGTGTAACATTCTCTCTCTCAATGTGTCTCTCTGTGTAACATTCTCTCACTCAATGTCTCTCTGTGTCACATTCTCTCACTCAATGTCACTCTCTCTGTGTCACATTCTCTCACTCAAAGTCTCTCTCTGTGTAATATTCTCTCACTCAACGTCTCTCTCTCTCTCTCTGTGTCACATTCTCTCACTCAATGTCTCTCTCTCTGTGTAACATTCTCTCACTCAATGTCACTCTCTCTGTGTAACATTCCCTCACTCAATGTGTCTCTGTGTAACATTCTCTCACTCAATGTCACTCTCTCTGTGTAACATTCTCTCACTCAATGTCTCTCTCTCTCTGTGTAACATTCCCTCACTCAATGTGTCTCTCTGTGTAACATTCTCTCACTCAATGTCTCTCTCTCTCTGTGTAACATTCCCTCACTCAATGTCTCTCTCTGTGTAACATTCCCTCTCTCAATGTCTCTCTCTCTGTGTAACATTCTCTCACTCAATGTCACTCTCTCTGTGTAACATTCTCTCACTCAATGTCACTCTCTCTGTGTAACATTCTCTCACTCAATGTCTCTCTCTGTGTAACATTCTCTCACTCAATGTCTCTCTCTCTAACATTCTCTCACTCAATGTCTCTCTCTCTAACATTCTCTCACTCAATGTCTCTCTCTCTAACATTCTCTCACTCAATGTCTCTCTCTCTGTGTAACATTCTCTCACTCAATGTCACTCTCTCTGTGTAACATTCTCTCACTCAATGTCACTCTCTGTGTAACATTCTCTCACTCAATGTCACTCTCTCTAACATTCTCTCACTCAATGTCACTCTCTCTAACATTCTCTCACTCAATGTCTCTCTCTCTAACATTCTCTCACTCAATGTCTCTCTCTCTAACATTCTCTCACTCAATGTCTCTCTCTCTAACATTCTCTCACTCAATGTCTCTCTCTCTAACATTCTCTCACTCAATGTCTCTCTCTCTAACATTCTCTCACTCAATGTCTCTCTCTCTAACATTCTCTCACTCAATGTCTCTCTCTCTAACATTCTCTCACTCAATGTCTCTCTCTCTAACATTCTCTCACTCAATGTCTCTCTCTCTAACATTCTCTCACTCAATGTCTCTCTCTCTAACATTCTCTCACTCAATGTCTCTCTCTCTAACATTCTCTCACTCAATGTCTCTCTCTCTAACATTCTCTCACTCAATGTCTCTCTCTCTAACATTCTCTCACTCAATGTCTCTCTCTCTAACATTCTCTCACTCAATGTCTCTCTCTCTAACATTCTCTCACTCAATGTCTCTCTCTCTAACATTCTCTCACTCAATGTCTCTCTCTCTAACATTTTCTCACTCAATGTCTCTCTCTAACATTTTCTCACTCAATGTCTCTCTCTAACATTTTCTCACTCAATGTCTCTCTAACATTTTCTCACTCAATGTCTGTCTCTCTCTAACATTTTCTCACTCAATGTCTGTCTCTCTCTAACATTTTCTCACTCAATGTCTGTCTCTCTCTAACATTTTCTCACTCAATGTCTGTCTCTCTCTAACATTCTCTCACTCAATGTCTCTCTCTCTAACATTCTCTCACTCAATGTCTCTCTCTCTAACATTCTCTCACTCAATGTCTCTCTCTCTAACATTCTCTCACTCAATGTCTCTCTCTCTAACATTCTCTCACTCAATGTCTCTCTCTCTAACATTCTCTCACTCAATGTCTCTCTCTCTAACATTCTCTCACTCAATGTCTCTCTCTCTAACATTCTCTCACTCAATGTCTCTCTCTCTAACATTCTCTCACTCAATGTCTCTCTCTCTAACATTCTCTCACTCAATGTCTCTCTCTCTAACATTCTCTCACTCAATGTGTCTCTCTCTAACATTCTCTCACTCAATGTCTCTCTCTCTAACATTCTCTCACTCAATGTCTCTCTCTCTAACATTCTCTCACTCAATGTCTCTCTCTCTAACATTCTCTCACTCAATGTCTCTCTCTCTAACATTCTCTCACTCAATGTCTCTCTCTCTAACATTCTCTCACTCAATGTCTCTCTCTCTAACATTCTCTCACTCAATGTCTCTCTCTCTAACATTCTCTCACTCAATGTCTGTCTCTAACATTTTCTCACTCAATGTCTGTCTCTAACATTTTCTCACTCAATGTCTGTCTGTCTCTAACATTTTCTCACTCAATGTCTGTCTGTCTCTAACATTTTCTCACTCAATGTCTGTCTGTCTCTAACATTTTCTCACTCAATGTCTGTCTGTCTCTAACATTTTCTCACTCAATGTCTGTCTGTCTCTAACATTTTCTCACTCAATGTCTGTCTGTCTCTAACATTTTCTCACTCAATGTCTGTCTCTAACATTTTCTCACTCAATGTCTGTCTCTAACATTTTCTCACTCAATGTCTGTCTCTAACATTTTCTCACTCAATGTCTGTCTCTAACATTTTCTCACTCAATGTCTGTCTCTAACATTTTCTCACTCAATGTCTGTCTCTAACATTTTCTCACTCAATGTCTGTCTCTAACATTTTCTCACTCAATGTCTGTCTCTAACATTTTCTCACTCAATGTCTGTCTCTAACATTTTCTCACTCAATGTCTGTCTCTAACATTTTCTCACTCAATGTCTGTCTCTAACATTTTCTCACTCAATGTCTGTCTCTAACATTTTCTCACTCAATGTCTGTCTCTAACATTTTCTCACTCAATGTCTGTCTCTAACATTTTCTCACTCAATGTCTGTCTCTAACATTTTCTCACTCAATGTCTGTCTCTAACATTTTCTCACTCAATGTCTGTCTCTAACATTTTCTCACTCAATGTCTGTCTCTAACATTTTCTCACTCAATGTCTGTCTCTAACATTTTCTCACTCAATGTCTGTCTCTAACATTTTCTCACTCAATGTCTGTCTCTAACATTTTCTCACTCAATGTCTGTCTCTAACATTTTCTCACTCAATGTCTGTCTCTAACATTTTCTCACTCAATGTCTGTCTCTAACATTTTCTCACTCAATGTCTGTCTCTAACATTTTCTCACTCAATGTCTGTCTCTAACATTTTCTCACTCAATGTCTGTCTCTAACATTTTCTCACTCAATGTCTGTCTCTAACATTTTCTCACTCAATGTCTGTCTCTAACATTTTCTCACTCAATGTCTGTCTCTAACATTTTCTCACTCAATGTCTGTCTCTAACATTTTCTCACTCAATGTCTGTCTCTAACATTTTCTCACTCAATGTCTGTCTCTAACATTTTCTCACTCAATGTCTCTCTCTAACATTTTCTCACTCAATGTCTCTCTCTAACATTTTCTCACTCAATGTCTCTCTCTAACATTTTCTCACTCAATGTCTCTCTCTAACATTTTCTCACTCAATGTCTCTCTCTAACATTTTCTCACTCAATGTCTCTCTCTAACATTTTCTCACTCAATGTCTCTCTCTAACATTTTCTCACTCAATGTCTCTCTCTAACATTTTCTCACTCAATGTCTCTCTCTAACATTTTCTCACTCAATGTCTCTCTCTAACATTTTCTCACTCAATGTCTCTCTCTAACATTTTCTCACTCAATGTCTCTCTCTAACATTTTCTCACTCAATGTCTCTCTCTGTAACATTCTGTCTCTCAATGTCTCTGTAACATTCTGTCTCTCAATGTCTCTGTAACATTCTGTCTCTCAATGTCTCTGTAACATTCTGTCTCTCAATGTCTCTGTAACATTCTGTCTCTCAATGTCTCTGTAACATTCTGTCTCTCAATGTCTCTGTAACATTCTGTCTCTCAATGTCTCTCTCTCTGTAACATTCTCTCTCTCAATGTCTCTCTCTCTGTAACATTCTCTCTCTCAATGTCTCTCTCTCTGTAACATTCTCTCTCTCAATGTCTCTCTCTCTGTAACATTCTCTCTCTCAATGCCTCTCTCTGTAACATTCTCTCACTCAATGTCTCTCTCTGTAACATTCTCTCTCTCAATGCCTCTCTCTGTAACATTCTCTCACTCAATGTCTCTCTCTCTGTAACATTCTCTCTCTCAATGTCTCTCTCTCTGTAACATTCTCTCTCTCAATGTCTCTCTCTGTAACATTCTCTCTCTTAATGCCTCTCTCTGTAACATTCTCTCACTCAATGTCTCTCTCTCTGTAACATTCTCTCACTCAATGTCTCTCTCTCTGTAACATTCTCTCACTCAATGTCTCTCTCTGTAACATTCTCTCTCTCAATGTCTCTCTCTGTAACATTCTCTCTCTCAATGCCTCTGTAACATTCTCTCTCTCAATGTCTCTCTCTGTAACATTCTCTCTCTCAATGTCTCTCTCTCTGTAACATTCTCTCTCTCAATGTCTCTCTCTGTAACATTCTCTCACTCAATGTCTCTCTCTCTGTAACATTCTCTCACTCAATGTCTCTCTCTCTGTAACATTCTCTCACTCAATGTCTCTCTCTCTGTAACATTCTCTCTCTCAATGTCTCTCTGTGTAACATTCTCTCTCTCAATGCCTCTCTCTGTAACATTCTCTCTCTCAATGTCTCTCTCTGTAACATTCTCTCTCTCAATGTCTCTCTCTGTAACATTCTCTCTCTCAATGTCTCTCTCTGTAACATTCTCTCTCTCAATGTCTCTCTCTGTAACATTCTCTCTCTCAATGTCTCTCTCTGTAACATTCTCTCACTCAATGTCTCTCTCTCTCTCTCTCTGTGTGCAACATTTTCTCTCTGTAACATTCTCTCTCACACACGCACTGCAAACCTTTACTCTGTAAACGCCCTTTTGACTCCACACCCTCTTTCTCTCTCTCTTTCTCTCTCCCCAAACCTCTGTCCTTCCTGGCAATCCAACCCAACCCAGCCCAGCCCCGACCCGACCCGACGCGACCCAGCAAAGCCAGAGGCTCGCCGGACAGAACAGCAAACACACACACTCACACACAGGACAAAAACATCAGGAAAACAAAGCTGCCTTTTGGTGGAGAAAGCAGCAACTCTCTCACTCACTCACCTCCCTCCGCCCTGGGAAGCCTCTTCTCCCTCCTCCTGAGTGCAGCCTTCGGGAGGGGAATGTTCCTCAATCCGGTCCAATCCAATCCAATCCAATCCAATCGGCAGGCGAGAGTGGGTGAGTGGGTAGGTGGGGAGGGAAAAGTTTTGGGGGCTTTTTTCTTTCGTGTATTGGCCAAAAAAAAAGAAATTCAAAAGATTAGTTAAAACAAAAAGGTCAAAGCCAACAAAACAAGGTGGAGGGAAGGAGGGAGGGAGAGAAATAAGGTGGAGAATCCAGTCCTCCTGGAGCTGGGAGGGAGGGGGGTAGAAAAATTTCCAAGCTCCTTCTTATAGCCTTTTACAAAGAGGAAAAGGAGGAGGGAAGAGATTGAAACTCTTTCTTACCCCCCCTTTGGGGAGCAAGGTTGGGTTGGGTTGGGGTCCAATCCAATCCCTGTTCACCTTCCTGAAGAGCTCAAAGTTTCACCTCTTCACCCACCCCCTTGGGCAGGGATTTCTCTCTCTCTCTCTTCGCTTCCTGGGATCTTGCTACGCCTTTTTCTCTCCCTCTCCCTCTTTCTCTCTCTCTCTCTTTCCTCGAATTGGGTTGTCGACGTCATCCAGGGTCTGGGAACCAATGGATTTTGCGACCTGGACAGTCACCAATCGGCAAACAGTTTGAGAGGATCTGGAAAAAACAGGAAGTGAGAGAGAGAGAGAGGGAGAGAGGGAGACTCAAAGGCAGGGAAGTTGTACAGTCATTCATTCAGTTCCAGATCATTGCTTCCCCCCCCACTTCAGTTTCCCTTTACAATCTCTACATTTCGTGTTACAATCTCTCCTTTAATTTCCTGTTACAATCACTGCTTCAATTTCCTGTTACAATCACACGATTTCACGTTACAGTCACTGCCTCAATTTTCTGTTACAATCACAGCTTCAATTTCCTGTTACAATCACTGCTTCAATTTCATGTTACAATCACTCAATTTCATGTTACAATCACTCAATTTCATGTTACAATCACTCAATTTCATGTTAAATCACTGCTTCAATTTCACGTTACAGTCACTGCCTCAATTTCCTGTTACAATCACTGCTTCAATTTCCTGTTACAATCACTGCTTCAATTTCATGTTACAATCACTGCTTCAATTTCATGTTACAATCACTCAATTTCATGTTACAATCACTCCATTTCCTGTTACAGTCACTGCTTCAATTTCACGTTACAGTCACTGCCTCAATTTCCTGTTACAATCACTGCTTCAATTTCATGTTACAATCACTCAATTTCATGTTACAATCACTCAATTTCCTGTTACAGTCACACCTTCAATTTCCTGTTACAGTCACTGCTTCAATTTCCTGTTACAATCACTGCTTCAATTTCATGTTACAATCACTCAATTTCATGTTACAATCACTCAATTTCCTGTTACAGTCACAGCTTCAATTTCCTGTTACAGTCACTGCTTCAATTTCCTGTTACAATCACTGCTTCAATTTCCTGTTACAATCGCTGCTTCAATTTCCTGTTACAATCACTCAACTTCACGTTACAATCACTCAATTTCATGTTACAGTCACTACTTCATTTTCCTGTTATAATCAATGCTTCAATTTCATGTTACAACCACACAATTTCATGTTACAGTTACTGCCTCAATTTCCTGTTACAATCACTGCTTCAATTTCCTGTTACAATCACTCAATTTCTTGTTACAATCACTGCTTCAATTTCCTGTTACATTCACTCAATTTCATGTTACAATCACTGCTCCAATTTCCTGTTACAATCACTGCTTTAATTTCCTGTTGCAATCACTCAATTTCATGTTACCAGCACTGCTTCAATTTCCTGTTACAATCACACAATTTCATGTTACAGTCACTACCTCAATTTCCTGTTACAATTGCTGCTTCAATTTCCTGTTACGATCACTCAACTTCACATTACAATCACTCAATTTCATGTTACAATCACTGCTTCAACTTCCTGTTACAATCACACAATTTCATGTTACAGTCACTACCTCAATTTCCTTTACAATTGCTGCTTCAATTTCCTGTTACAATCACTGCTTCAATTTCTTGTTACAATCACTCAATTTCCTGTTACAATGGCTGCTTCAATTTCCTGTTACAATCACTCAATTTCATGTTACAATCACTGCTTCAATTTCCTGTTACAATCACTCAATTTCATGTAACAATCACTGCTTCAATTTCCTGTTACAATTACTCCTTCAATTTCCTGTTACAATCACTCCTTCAATTTCTTGTCACAATCACACAATTTCATGTTACAATCACTCACTCAATTTCCTGTTACAATCGCTTTTTCAATTTCATGTCACAATCACTCAATTTCATGTCACAATTATTCCTTTAATTTCTTGTTACAATCGCTCCTTCAATTTCCTGTTACAATCACACAATTTCATATTACAATCACTCAATTTCCTGTTACAGTCACACTATTTCATGTTATAATCACTCACTCAATTTCCTGTTACAATCACACAATTTCCTGTTGCAATCACTCAATTTCCTGTTACAGTCACACAATTTAATGTTACAATCACTCACTCAATTTCCTGTTACAATCGCTCCTTCAATTTCCTGTTACAATCACTCAATTTCATGTTACAATCACACACACATAGACACACACACACACACACACACACAGGCAGACTCACACACGCACACATGCTCACGCACAGACACACACACAGGAAGACTGACACACACACTGAAACACACACACAGGCAGACTGACACACACACTTGCACACACGCACACACACATGCACACACTCAGACACACACAGACACACACACACACACATAGGCAGACTCACACACGCACACACACTCACGCACAGACACACACACAGGAAGACTGACACACACACACTGAAACGCACACTCACATACAAACAGACTGACACACACACACACCAAAAAATATTGAGGAATTCTGCAAAAAGGCCAAAAGTCAATGGTTGAAGGGTAGATGGTGGGGTCCTTGAAATAGTGTCCCTATTGGAGATTCCCCTTGGCACTGGTCTGGGAAACAATCGATGAATCTCGCTTGGCTTTACAGTCGGGGGCTTCGAGGAACATTTGCAGTCAGTCGATTTCAGAACGTGGAGCAACTTCAGTGTAACTTCAGCTCACTCTCCGCTTTGGGGCTGGGTCTGGAGCGACAGGAGCTGCTGTCTTCTTTACTCAAGCGGTTGGTCCTTCTTGTTCTCTCCCCCAAACACAAAGCCAACGTTTTAGACAAAGTATTTCTAGACTTTGTTTTTTTTTGTCCAAAGCCATAAACCGCCATGTGACCCTCCCCCCCAACCCCCCCCCCCCCCCCACCCACCCAACCTTTTGTAAACAGTCAAGAGGTCTCCAGCTCCTTTAAAACTGCTTAATTACCTTTTCCCGTACAGTGCCGTCTTTTCCAGGGAACAGCAGCCACCGGAGTCCCCGCGTTAACCCTTTAAAAGATGCGCAAAATTTCTTCCTCCAGACGCTCCGCATCTCTGCAAACGCCTCCAGCCCCTGGGGACATTTTTACGTGGTGAAAGGCGATATGCGAACGCAACCTGCCATCAGGCCGGGGAAGGTATCGGGGCGTTCAAGAGCATGAAGGGTTTTCGGGCGAGTACGTCAGCAGGAGCTGTTCCCAGTGGTGGGAGGGTCGGTGACCAGGGAGAGGACACGGGCGGGGGGGGGGGGGGTGCGAAGGGAATCGGGGAACGACCCAGAGATGCGGTGGGTGGGGTGGGATGGGGTGGGGGGGGAGGTGAGGAGAGATTACTTTGGACGCAGCGAGTTGTTGTGATCCGGGAGGCGCTGCCCGAAAGGGCGGCGGAAGCAGATTCAATAGGGACGCCTCGAAATGGGGGGAGTTGGGGGAATTACGGGGATGGGAGAGGGAGATGGTGGGGGATGGGAATGGGGTTAATTGGATAGCTCGACAGTCGGTACCAGTAGGATGGGCCGAATGGCCTCCTCCTGTCCTGTCTCATTCTGCCACCCCCACAGCTCAACAGGGATCGGCTGACCCCCGCCCCGCGCTCTCCACACACCCCCCCCCCACAATGGCTGCTGGGCAACGGGAGGCTTCACACGCTGCTCAAGAGGGCGGCACAGGCAGAGGGAGACACAACCGGCAGGAGGGGAATGAGGTAGAGAATTGGAAAGGGTTCCTGGGCATGTCTCGGGGAGGGAGGCGCAGGGGAAGGGCAGCTCCACAGGCAAGAGAGATGTCTCCAGCCAGAGAGCGGTGAGAATGTGGAACTCGGTACCACGGTGGTTAAGGTGAATAGCCTCGGTGGATTTAAGGGGAAGCTGGGTAAACACACGAGGGAGAAAGGAACAAGATATGTTGACGGGGGGTGAGAGAGGGGAGGGTGGGGCGTTGTTGGGAGGAGGAAGCCTGTGCTGGTGCAGGAACAGCAGCACGGAGCAGATGGGCTGAATAGCCTCCTCCGGTGCAGTGTGTTCACAATCTGTAAAGGTGGAGCTGGAGGAGGTTACCGAAATGGGAGGGGTGTAGGGGCTGGGGGAGGTTACAGGGATAGCGAGGGGTGTAGGGGCTGGAGGAGGTTACAGAGATAGGGAGTGTTGTAGGGTCTGGAGGAGGTTACAGAGATAGTGAGGGTTGTAGGGGTTGGAGGAGGTTACAGAGAATGGGAGGGTGTAGGGGCTGGAGGAGGTTACAGAGATAGTGAGGGTTGTAGGGGTTGGAGGAGGTTACAGAGAATGGGAGGGTGTAGGGGCTGGAGGAGGTTACAGAGATAGGGATGGGTGTAGGGGCTGGAGGAGGTTACAGAGATAGGGAGGGGTGTAGGGGCAGGAGGAGGTTACAGAGACAGGGAGGGGTGTAGTGGCAGGAGGAGGTTACAGAGATAGGGAGGGGTGTAGGGTCTGGAGGAGGTTACAGAGATACT
>JANJGN010002153.1:52500-57500 GCA_026770705.1 Isurus oxyrinchus
CAGCTGAGGTCTAACTATTCTCTCCAATGTGTTCACATCCTTCCCATAGTGTGACACCCAGAACTGTTCACAATACTCCAGCTGAGGTCTAACTATTCTTGTACATGTGTTCAGATCCTTTCCATAGTGCGGTACCCAGTACTGTACACAATACTCCAGCTGAGGTCTAACTATTCCCTCCAATGTGTTCACATCCTTCCTATTGTGTGACACCCAGAACAGTACACAATACTCCAGCTGAGGTCTAACTATTCTCTCCAATGTGTACACATCATTCCCATAGTGTGACACCCAGAACAGTACACAATACTCCAGCTGAGGTCTAACCATTCTCTCCAAATTGTTCACAGCCTTCCTATCGGTGCCCAGAACAGTACACAATACTCCAGCTGAGGTCTAACTATTCTCTCCAATGTGTTCACATCCTTCCTACAGTGTGACACCCAGAACTGTACACAATACTCCAGCTCAGGTCTAACTATTCTCTGCAATGTGTTCACATCCTTCCCATAGTGTGACACCCAGAACTGTACACAATGCTCCAGCTGAGCTCTAACTATTCTCTCCAATGTGTTCACATCCTTCCCATAGTGTGACACCCAGAACTGTACACAATACTCCAGCTGAGGTCTAACTATTCTCTCCAATGTGTTCACATCCTTCCCATAGTGTGACACCCCGAACTGTATACAACACTCCAGCTGAGGTCTAACTATTCTCTCCAATGTGTTCACATCCTTCCCACAGTGTGATATCCAGAACTGTACACAATACTCCAGCTCAGGTCTAACTAATCTCCCCATTGTGTTCACATCCTTCCCATAGTGTGACACCCAGAACTGTACACAATTCTCCAGCTGAGCTCTAACTATTCCCTCCAATGTGTTCACATCCTTCCCATAGTGTGACACCCAGAACTGTACACAATTCTCCAGCTGAGCTCTAACTATTCCCTCCAATGTGTTCACATCCTTCCCATAGTGTGACACCCAGAACAGTACACAATACTCCAGCTGATCTCTAACTATTCTCTCCAATTTGTTCACATCCTTCATAACAGTGCCCAGAACGGTACACAATATTCCAGCTGAGGTCTAACTATTCTCTCCAAAGTGCTCACATCCTTCCCATAGTTATACACCCAGAACTGTACACAATACTCCAGCTGAGGTCTAACTATTCACTCCATTGTTACAGTCACAGCTTCAATTTCCTGTTACAGTCACTGCTTCAATTTCCTGTTACAATCACTGCTTCAATTTCATGTTACAATCACTCAATTTCATGTTACAATCACTCAATTTCCTGTTACAGTCACAGCTTCAATTTCCTGTTACAGTCACTGCTTCAATTTCCTGTTACAATCACTGCTTCAATTTCCTGTTACAATCGCTGCTTCAATTTCCTGTTACAATCACTCAACTTCACGTTACAATCACTCAATTTCATGTTACAGTCACTACTTCATTTTCCTGTTATAATCAATGCTTCAATTTCATGTTACAACCACACAATTTCATGTTACAGTTACTGCCTCAATTTCCTGTTACAATCACTGCTTCAATTTCCTGTTACAATCACTCAATTTCTTGTTACAATCACTGCTTCAATTTCCTGTTACATTCACTCAATTTCATGTTACAATCACTGCTCCAATTTCCTGTTACAATCACTGCTTTAATTTCCTGTTGCAATCACTCAATTTCATGTTACCAGCACTGCTTCAATTTCCTGTTACAATCACACAATTTCATGTTACAGTCACTACCTCAATTTCCTGTTACAATTGCTGCTTCAATTTCCTGTTACGATCACTCAACTTCACATTACAATCACTCAATTTCATGTTACAATCACTGCTTCAACTTCCTGTTACAATCACACAATTTCATGTTACAGTCACTACCTCAATTTCCTTTACAATTGCTGCTTCAATTTCCTGTTACAATCACTGCTTCAATTTCTTGTTACAATCACTCAATTTCCTGTTACAATGGCTGCTTCAATTTCCTGTTACAATCACTCAATTTCATGTTACAATCACTGCTTCAATTTCCTGTTACAATCACTCAATTTCATGTAACAATCACTGCTTCAATTTCCTGTTACAATTACTCCTTCAATTTCCTGTTACAATCACTCCTTCAATTTCTTGTCACAATCACACAATTTCATGTTACAATCACTCACTCAATTTCCTGTTACAATCGCTTTTTCAATTTCATGTCACAATCACTCAATTTCATGTCACAATTATTCCTTTAATTTCTTGTTACAATCGCTCCTTCAATTTCCTGTTACAATCACACAATTTCATATTACAATCACTCAATTTCCTGTTACAGTCACACTATTTCATGTTATAATCACTCACTCAATTTCCTGTTACAATCACACAATTTCCTGTTGCAATCACTCAATTTCCTGTTACAGTCACACAATTTAATGTTACAATCACTCACTCAATTTCCTGTTACAATCGCTCCTTCAATTTCCTGTTACAATCACTCAATTTCATGTTACAATCACACACACATAGACACACACACACACACACACACACAGGCAGACTCACACACGCACACATGCTCACGCACAGACACACACACAGGAAGACTGACACACACACTGAAACACACACACAGGCAGACTGACACACACACTTGCACACACGCACACACACATGCACACACTCAGACACACACAGACACACACACACACACATAGGCAGACTCACACACGCACACACACTCACGCACAGACACACACACAGGAAGACTGACACACACACACTGAAACGCACACTCACATACAAACAGACTGACACACACACACACCAAAAAATATTGAGGAATTCTGCAAAAAGGCCAAAAGTCAATGGTTGAAGGGTAGATGGTGGGGTCCTTGAAATAGTGTCCCTATTGGAGATTCCCCTTGGCACTGGTCTGGGAAACAATCGATGAATCTCGCTTGGCTTTACAGTCGGGGGCTTCGAGGAACATTTGCAGTCAGTCGATTTCAGAACGTGGAGCAACTTCAGTGTAACTTCAGCTCACTCTCCGCTTTGGGGCTGGGTCTGGAGCGACAGGAGCTGCTGTCTTCTTTACTCAAGCGGTTGGTCCTTCTTGTTCTCTCCCCCAAACACAAAGCCAACGTTTTAGACAAAGTATTTCTAGACTTTGTTTTTTTTTGTCCAAAGCCATAAACCGCCATGTGACCCTCCCCCCCAACCCCCCCCCCCCCCCACCCACCCAACCTTTTGTAAACAGTCAAGAGGTCTCCAGCTCCTTTAAAACTGCTTAATTACCTTTTCCCGTACAGTGCCGTCTTTTCCAGGGAACAGCAGCCACCGGAGTCCCCGCGTTAACCCTTTAAAAGATGCGCAAAATTTCTTCCTCCAGACGCTCCGCATCTCTGCAAACGCCTCCAGCCCCTGGGGACATTTTTACGTGGTGAAAGGCGATATGCGAACGCAACCTGCCATCAGGCCGGGGAAGGTATCGGGGCGTTCAAGAGCATGAAGGGTTTTCGGGCGAGTACGTCAGCAGGAGCTGTTCCCAGTGGTGGGAGGGTCGGTGACCAGGGAGAGGACACGGGCGGGGGGGGGGGGGGTGCGAAGGGAATCGGGGAACGACCCAGAGATGCGGTGGGTGGGGTGGGATGGGGTGGGGGGGGAGGTGAGGAGAGATTACTTTGGACGCAGCGAGTTGTTGTGATCCGGGAGGCGCTGCCCGAAAGGGCGGCGGAAGCAGATTCAATAGGGACGCCTCGAAATGGGGGGAGTTGGGGGAATTACGGGGATGGGAGAGGGAGATGGTGGGGGATGGGAATGGGGTTAATTGGATAGCTCGACAGTCGGTACCAGTAGGATGGGCCGAATGGCCTCCTCCTGTCCTGTCTCATTCTGCCACCCCCACAGCTCAACAGGGATCGGCTGACCCCCGCCCCGCGCTCTCCACACACCCCCCCCCCACAATGGCTGCTGGGCAACGGGAGGCTTCACACGCTGCTCAAGAGGGCGGCACAGGCAGAGGGAGACACAACCGGCAGGAGGGGAATGAGGTAGAGAATTGGAAAGGGTTCCTGGGCATGTCTCGGGGAGGGAGGCGCAGGGGAAGGGCAGCTCCACAGGCAAGAGAGATGTCTCGAGCCAGAGAGCGGTGAGAATGTGGAACTCGGTACCACGGTGGTTAAGGTGAATAGCCTCGGTGGATTTAAGGGGAAGCTGGGTAAACACACGAGGGAGAAAGGAACAAGATATGTTGACGGGGGGTGAGAGAGGGGAGGGTGGGGCGTTGTTGGGAGGAGGAAGCCTGTGCTGGTGCAGGAACAGCAGCACGGAGCAGATGGGCTGAATAGCCTCCTCCGGTGCAGTGTGTTCACAATCTGTAAAGGTGGAGCTGGAGGAGGTTACCGAAATGGGAGGGGTGTAGGGGCTGGGGGAGGTTACAGGGATAGCGAGGGGTGTAGGGGCTGGAGGAGGTTACAGAGATAGGGAGTGTTGTAGGGTCTGGAGGAGGTTACAGAGATAGTGAGGGTTGTAGGGGTTGGAGGAGGTTACAGAGAATGGGAGGGTGTAGGGGCTGGAGGAGGTTACAGAGATAGTGAGGGTTGTAGGGGTTGGAGGAGGTTACAGAGAATGGGAGGGTGTAGGGGCTGGAGGAGGTTACAGAGATAGGGATGGGTGTAGGGGCTGGAGGAGGTTACAGAGATAGGGAGGGGTGTAGGGGCAGGAGGAGGTTACAGAGACAGGGAGGGGTGTAGTGGCAGGAGGAGGTTACAGAGATAGGGAGGGGTGTAGGGTCTGGAGGAGGTTACAGAGATACTGAGGGTTGTAGGGGTTGGAGGAGGTTACAGAGATAGGGAGGGTTGTAGGGTCTGGAGGAGGTTACAGAGATAGGGAGGGGTGTAGGGGCTGGAGGAGGTTACAGAGATAGGGAGGGGTGTAGGGGCTGGAGGAGGTTACAGAGATAGGGAGGGTTGTAGGGTCTGGAGGAGGT
>JANJGN010002153.1:67500-80000 GCA_026770705.1 Isurus oxyrinchus
TTCTCTCCAATGTGTACACATCCTTCCCATAGTGTGACACCCAGAACTGTACACAATACTCCAGCTGAGGTCTAACCACTCTCTCCAATGTGTACACATCCTTCCCATAGTGTGACACCCAGAACTGTACACAATACTCCAGCTGAGGTCTAACTATTCTCTCCAATGTGTTCACATTCCTCTCATAGTGTGACACCCAGAACTGTACACAATACTCCAGCTGAGGTCTAACTATTCTCTCCAATGTGTACACATCATTCCCATAGTGTGACACCCAGAACTGTACACAATACTCCAGCTGAGCTCTAACTATTCTCTACAATGTGTTCACATCCTTCCCATAATGTGACACCCAGAACTGTACACAACACTCCAGTTGAGGTCTAACTATTCTCTCCAATGTGTACACATCCTTCCCATAGTGTGACACCCAGAACTGTACATAATACTCCAGCTGAGGTCTAACTATTCTCTCCAATGTGTTCACATTCCTCTCATAGTGTGACGCCCAGAAATGTACACAATACTCCAGCTGAGGTCTAACTATTCTCTCCAATGTGTTCACATCTTTCCCACAGTGTGACACCCAGACTGTACACAATACTCCAGCTGAGGTCTAACTATTCTCTCCAAAGTGCTCAAATCCTTCCCATAGTGTGACACCCAGAACTATACACAATACTCCAGCTGAGGTCTAACTATTCTCTCCAATGTGTACACATCCTTCCCATAGTGTGACACCCAGAACTGTACACAATACTCCAGCCGCGGTCTAACTATTCTCTCCAATGTGTACACATCATTCCCAGAGTGTGACACCCAGAACTGGACACAATACTCCAGCTGAGGTCTAACTATTCTCTCCAATGTGTACACATCCTTCCGATAGTGTGACACCCAGAACTGTACACAATACTCCAGCTCAGGTCTAACTATTCTCTCCAATGTGTACACATCATTCCCATACTGTGACACCCAGAACTGTACACAATACTCCAGCTGAGGTCTAACTATTCTCTCCAATGTGTTGACATCCTTCCCATACTGTGACACCCAGAACTGTACACAATACTCCAGCTGAGGTCTAACTAATCTCCCCATTGTGTTCACATCCTTCCCAGAGTGTGACACCCAGAACTGTACACAATACTCCAGCTGAGGTGCAACAATTCTCCACATGTGTTCACATCCTTCCCATAGTGCGGTACCCAGTACTGTACACAATACTCCAGCTGAGGTCTAACTATTCTCTCCAATGTGTTCACATCCTTCCAATAGTGTGACACCCAGAACTGTACACAATACTCCAGCTGAGGTGCAACAATTCTCCACATGTGTTCACATCCTTCCCATAGTGTGGTGCCCAGAACAGTACACAATACTCCAGCTGAGGTCTAACTATTCTCTCCAAAGTGTGCACATCCTTCCCACAGTGTGACACCCAGAACTGAAAACAATAATCCAGCTGAGCTTTAACTATTCTCTCCAAAGTGTTCACATCGTTCCCACAGTGAGACACCCAAAACTGGACACAATGCTCCAGCTGAGGTCTAACTATTCTCTCCAATGTGTTCACATCCTTCCCATAGTGTGACGCCCAGAACTATACACAATACTCCAGCTGAGGTTTAACCATTCCCTCCAATGTGTTCACCGCCTTCCCATAGTGTGATGCCCAGAACAGTGCACAATACTCCAGCTGAGGTCTAACTATTCTCTCCAATGTGTACACATCCTTCCCATAGTGTGACACCCAGAACTGTACACAATACTCCAGCTGAGGTCTAACTATTCTCTCCAATGTATTCACATCCTTCCCATAGTGTGACACCCAGAACTGTACACAATACTCCAGCTGAGCTCTAACTATTCTCTGCAATGTGTTCACATCCTTCCTATAGTATGACACCCAGAACTGTACAAAATACTGTAGCTGAGCTCTAACTATCCACTCCAATGTGTTCACATCCTTCCCATAGTGTGACACCCAGAACTGTACACAATACTCCAGCTGAGGTCTAACTATTCTCTCCAATATGTTCACATCCTTCGCATACTGTGACACCCAGAACTGTGCACAATACTCCAGCTGCGGTCTCACTATTCTCTCCAATGTGTTGACATCCTTCCCATAGTGTGACACCCAGAACTGGACACAATACTCCAGGAGGGGTGTAACTATCCTCTCCAATATGTTCACATCCTACCAACAGTGTGACACCCAGAACTGTACACAATACTCCAGCTGAGGTCTACCTATTCTCTCCAATGTGTTCACAATCTTCCCATAGTGTGACACCCAGAACTGACAACAATAATCCAACTGAGGTCTAACCATTCTCTCCAATGTGTTCACCTCCTTCCCTAGTGTGACACCCAGAACTGTACACAATACTCCAGCTGAGGTCTAACTATTCTCTCCAATGTGTTCACATCCTTCCCATAGTGTGACACCCAGAACTGTACACAATACTCCAGCTGAGGTCTAACCACTCTCTCCAATGTGGTCACATCCTTCCCATAGTGTCACACCCAGGACTGTATACAATACTCCAGCTGAGGTCTAACTATTCACTCCAATGTGTTCACATCCTTCCATTAGTGTGACACCCAGAACTGTACACAATAATCCAGCTGAGGTCTAATTATTCTCTCCAAAGTGTTCACATCCTACCCTTAGTGTGACACCCAGAACTGTACACAATACTCCAGCTGAGGTCTAACTATTCTCGCCAATGTGTTCACATCCTTCCCATAGCGTGACACCCAGAACAGTACACAATACTCCAGCTGAGGTCTAACTATTCTCGCCAATGTGTTCACATCCTTCCCATAGCGTGACACCCAGAACTGTACACAATACTCCAGCTGAGGTCTAACTATTCTCTCCAATGTGTTCACATCCTTCCCATAGTGTGACGCCCAGAACTGTACACAATACTCCTGCTGAGGTCTAACTATCCTCTCCAATGTGTTCACATCCTTCCCATAGTATGACACCCAGAACTGTGCATAATACTCCAGCTGAGGTTCAACTATTCTCTCCAATGTGTTCACATCCTTCCTAACAGGGCCCATAACTATACACAATACTCCAGCTGAGGTCAAATCATTCTCTCCAATTTGTTCACATCCTTCCTATCGGTGCCCAGAACTGTACACAATACTCCAGCTGAGGTCAAATCATTCTCTCCAATTTGTTCACATCCTTCCTATCGGTGCCCAGAACTGTACACAATACTCCAGCTGAGGTCTAACTATTCTCTCCAATGTGTTCACATCATTCCCATAGTGTGACACCCAGAACTGTACACAATACTCCAGCTGAGGTCTAACTATTCTCTACATGTGTTCACATCCTTCCAATAGTCTGACACCCAGAACTATGCACAATACTCCAACTGAGGTCTAACTATTCTCTGCAATGTGTTCACATCCTTCCCATAGTGTGACGCCCAGAACTGTGCACAATACTCCAGCTGAGGTCTAACTGTTCTCACCAAAGTGTTCACATCCCTCTCATAGTGTGACGCCCGGAAATGTACACAATACTCCAGCTGAGGTCTAACTATTCTCTACATGTGTTCACATCCTTCCCGTAGTGTGACACCCAGAACTGTACACAATACTCCAGCTGAGGTCTAACTATTCTCTCCAATGTGTACACATCATTCCCATAGTGTGACACCCAGAACTATGCACAATACTCCAACTGAGGTCTAACTATTCTCTACATGTGTTCACATCCTACCAATAGTGCGGTAGCCAGTACTGTCCACAATACTCTAGCTGAGAACTAAATATTCCCTCCAATGTGTTCACATCCTTCCCATAGTGTGACACCCAGAACTGTACACAATACTCCAGCTGAGGTCTAACTATTCTCTCCAATGTGTACACATCCTTCCCATAGTGTGACACCCAGAACTGTGCACAATACTCCAGCTGAGGTCTAACTATTCTCTCCAATGTGTACACATCCTTCCCATAGTGTGACACCCAGAACTGTACACAATACTCCAGCTGAGGTCTAACTATTCTCTCCAATGTGTACACATCCTTCCCATAGTGTGACACCCAGAACTGTGCACAATACTCCAGCTGAGGTCTAACTATTCTCTCCAATGTGTTCACATCCTTCCCACAGTGTGACACCCAGAACTGTACACAATACTCCAGCTGAGGTCTAACTATTCTCTCCAATGTGTTCACATCCTTCCCACAGTGTGACACCCAGAACTGTACACAATACTCCAGCTGAGGTCTAACTATTCTCTCCAATGTGTACACATCCTTCCCATAGTGTGACACCCAGAACTGTACACAATACTCCAGCTGAGGTCTAACTATTCTCTCCAATGTGTACACATCCTTCCCATAGTGTGACACCCAGAACTGTACACAATAATCCAGCTGAGGTCTAACTATTCTCTCCAATGTGTTCACATCCTTCGCATAGTGTGACACCCAGAACAGTACACAATACTCCAGGAGAGGTCTAACTATTCTCTCCAATGTGTTCACATCCTTCCCATAGTGTGACACCCAGAACTGTACACAATACTCCAGCTGAGGTCTAACTATTCTCTCCAATGTGTTCACATGCTTCCCATAGTGTGACACCCAGAACTGTGCACAATACTCCAGCTGAGATCTCAATATTCTCTCCAATGTGTTCACATCCTTCCAATAGTGTGACACCCCGAACAGTACACAGTACTCCAACTGAGATCTAACTATTCTCTCCAATGTGTTCACATCCTTCCTAACAGTGCCATAACTGTACACAATACTCTAGCTGAGCTCTAACTATAGTCTCCAATTTGTTCACATCCTTCCCATAGTGTGACACCCAGAACTGTACACAATATTCCAGCTGAGGTCTAACTATTCTCTACATGTGTTCACATCCTTCCCATAGTGTGACACCCAGAACTGTACACAATACTCCAGCTGAGGTCTAACTATTCTCTACATGTGTTCACATCCTTCCCATAGTGTGACACCCAGAACTGTACACAATATTCCAGCTGAGGTCTAACTATTCTCTACATGTGTTCACATCCTTCCCATAGTGTGACACCCAGAACTGTACACAATATTCCAGCTGAGGTCTAACTATTCTCTACATGTGTTCACATCCTTCCCATAGTGCGGTAGCCAGTACTGCACACAATACACCAGCTGAGGTCTAAATATTCCCTCCAATGTGTTCACATCCTTCCTCTACTGTGACACCCAGAACAATACAAAATACTCCAGCTGAAGTCTAACTATTCTCTCCAATGTGTTCACATCTTTCTAATAGTGTGACACCCAGAACTGTACACAATACTCCAGCTGAGGTCTAACTATTCTCTCCAATTTGTTCACATCCTTCCTATAAGGTGACACCCAGAACTATACACAATACTCCAGCTGAGGGCTAACTATTCTCTCCAAAGCGCTCATATCCTTCCCATTGTGTGACACCCAGAAATGTACACAATAATCCAGCAAAGCTCTATCGATTCTCTCCAATTTGTTCACATCCTTCCCATAGTGTGACGCCCAGAACTGTACACAATACTCCAGCTGAGGTCAAACTATTCTCCCCAATGTGTTCACCTGCTTTCCATAGTGTGAAGCCCAGAACTGTGCACAATACTCCAGCTGAGGTCTAACTATTCCCTCCAATGTGTTTACATCCTTCCCATAGTGTGAAACCCAGAACTGTACACAATACTCCAGCGGAGGTCTAACTATTCTCTCCAATGTGTTCACATCCTTCCCATAGTGTGACACCCAGAATTGTATATAATACTCTAGCAGAGGACTAACTATTCTCTCCAATGTGTTCAGATCCTTCCTTACGGCGCCCAGAACTGTACACAATACTCCAGCTGAGGTCTAACTATTCTCTCCAATGTGTACACATCCTTCCCATTGTGTGACACCCAGAACTGTACACAATACTCCAGCTGAGGTCTAACTATTCTCTCCAATGTGTTCACATCCTTCCTAAAAGTGCCCATAACTGTACACAATACTCCAGCTGAGGTCTAATCATTCTCTCCAATTTGTTCACAGCCTTCCTATCGGTGCCCAGAACTGTACACAATACTCCAGCTGTGGTCTAACTATTCTCTCCAAAGTGCTCACATCCTTCCAATAGTGTGACACCCAGAACTGTACACAATACTCCAACTGAGGTCTAACTATTCTCTCCAATGTGTTCACATCCTTCCCATAGTGTGACACCCAGATCTGTACACAATATCCAGCTGAGGTCTAACTATTCTCTCCAATGTGTTCACATCATTCCCATAGTGTGACACCCAGAACTGTGCACGATACTCCAGCTGAGCTCTAACTATTCTCTCCAAAGTGTTCACATCATTCCCATTGTGTGACACCCAGAACTTTGCACGATACTCCAGCTGAGGTCTAACTATTCTCTCCAATGTGTTCACATCCTTCCCATAGTGTGACACCCAGAACTGTTCACAATACTCCAGCTGAGGTCTAACTATTCTTGTACATGTGTTCAGATCCTTTCCATAGTGCGGTACCCAGTACTGTACACAATACTCCAGCTGAGGTCTAACTATTCCCTCCAATGTGTTCACATCCTTCCTATTGTGTGACACCCAGAACAGTACACAATACTCCAGCTGAGGTCTAACTATTCTCTCCAATGTGTACACATCATTCCCATAGTGTGACACCCAGAACAGTACACAATACTCCAGCTGAGGTCTAACCATTCTCTCCAAATTGTTCACAGCCTTCCTATCGGTGCCCAGAACAGTACACAATACTCCAGCTGAGGTCTAACTATTCTCTCCAATGTGTTCACATCCTTCCTACAGTGTGACACCCAGAACTGTACACAATACTCCAGCTGAGGTCTAACTATTCTCTGCAATGTGTTCACATCCTTCCCATAGTGTGACACCCAGAACTGTACACAATGCTCCAGCTGAGCTCTAACTATTCTCTCCAATGTGTTCACATCCTTCCCATAGTGTGACACCCAGAACTGTACACAATACTCCAGCTGAGGTCTAACTATTCTCTCCAATGTGTTCACATCCTTCCCATAGTGTGACACCCCCGAACTGTATACAACACTCCAGCTGAGGGTCTAACTATTCTCTCCAATGTGTTCACATCCTTCCCACAGTGTGATATCCAGAACTGTACACAATACTCCAGCTCAGGTCTAACTAATCTCCCCATTGTGTTCACATCCTTCCCATAGTGTGACACCCAGAACTGTACACAATTCTCCAGCTGAGCTCTAACTATTCCCTCCAATGTGTTCACATCCTTCCCATAGTGTGACACCCAGAACTGTACACAATTCTCCAGCTGAGCTCTAACTATTCCCTCCAATGTGTTCACATCCTTCCCATAGTGTGACACCCAGAACAGTACACAATACTCCAGCTGATCTCTAACTATTCTCTCCAATTTGTTCACATCCTTCATAACAGTGCCCAGAACGGTACACAATATTCCAGCTGAGGTCTAACTATTCTCTCCAAAGTGCTCACATCCTTCCCATAGTTATACACCCAGAACTGTACACAATACTCCAGCTGAGGTCTAACTATTCACTCCATTGTTTTCACATCCTTGCTATAGTTTGACACCCAGAACTGTACACAATACTCCAGCTGAGGTCCAACCAGTGTCCTACATGAGCTCAGCTTAACCTCTCTGCTGCTGTTCTCCACGCCCTTATTAATAATACTATTTGCTTTATTATGCTTTATTAACTGCTCTCTCCAGCTGTCCTGCCAGTTCCAATGATCTGTGAACAGGTACGCCCAGGTCCCTCTGCTCCTGCACCGTGTTGCGTCTTGTCCATCGGGGAACAGATGCACTGCCAATACTGCACTCAAAAGTTTAACCAGTGGCCCTTACACTCACCATCGCCATGTGCGAGGGCACACACTGTGAGGGGCATGGGGTGGGAGGGCGGGGTGGTGGGTAACGGTTGTGGGGGGGGTTGGGGCGGTTAAACCCGGGGGGTGGGGGGTTGCCAACTGCTGCCGCCGTCTCGCTCTGGCGATTCCCCCGGCCGCGTCGTCGAGAGAGACGGCTGACATCTCTTGCAGACGTTGACCCCCCACCATCACCACACCCACTCCACACGCCATCCCCACCCCCCCCCCCAACCCCATCGCCCTGGCGCTGGATACCTGTCCGTTGGGCCCACGGGCGTTGTGAGGCGGACAGGCCCATGCCCCAGAGCCCACCCCCGCCAGCCTTGCGCTCTTCAACCTGGCCCAAAGGCGAGAGAGACTGGAGAGGCCGGGGCTGTTCCTCCTTAGAGCAGAGGAGTTGGAGGTCGGTGGGGGGGGGTGGGGGGGGATGGAGGGTCGTGACTGAGGTGCACAAAATGATGAGGGGCATGGATAGGGCAGACGGGGAAGACTTGTTTCCCCCTTGGCGGAGGGGTCAATAACCAAGGGGGGGGGGGGGGGGGGGCGGGGGGGGGGCGCATAGATTTAAGGTAAGGGGGGCAGGAGGGTTTTGTGGGGTTGGGGGGGGTGAATTTGAGGAGGGTGGTTGGAATCTGGAACTCACTGCCTGAGGGGCCGCAGTGGCGTAAACCCTCACGATATTTACCAAGTGTTCGGATGAGCGCTTGAAACGCACGAGGCGAGGGGGGGACCGAGGGCTGGAGGACAGGGGTTAGAATAGACAAGGCTGGCATGGCCACGATGGGTCGAATGGCCTGTTTCAGCACTGTACGACTCTGTGACTGGGGGGTGGACAACCACGGCGAGGAGGAGAAGCCGACCCTGCCAGGTTTTATCCCCCCTCCCAACGGAGGGGGCGGAGGGCGGCGCGGGAGGACCAAGCTCCCGCCATCCAGCCATGGAGGGTCGGTCGGTAGGAGGGCTGGGCCTAGGCTCCGCCACCCCACCCCCCCTCCCTACCAAGAGCAGCCACTTCGGCAAGGCCCGGCGGGCGGGTTGCGTGGAGCCTGAGGCCCATACGGTGTCAGGGACGGTACCCTGAGGCCTGCTCCGACAGGCTTTTAGACGCCCCCTGTTGCATTGGGTGAAAGGCACCCCCACCCATCCCCAACCCCACACCACACGCTCCCCCCCCCCCCCCCCGCCCCACCAGCCTCAACAGGTTGGACACACCCCTGACTGGACGAACGAATTCGGGGCCGGAGTAGGGCCATAGGGGCCTGCTCTGCCATTCGGCAAGACCACGGCTGACCAATTGCCGCTTCAGCTCCACTGACCACCCAACCCCTCCGTCACATCCAGAGACCCCTTGGCTTCCTTGTCGGTCAAGGTTCCATCGACATGAACCTTAAGAATGGTCAGTGAGCCGCCTCCCCTCACTACCCCCAGTCCCACCCCCGAGTAAACCTCGGCTCACCCGGAGCTCAGCTCCCGTGTGGCTCATGGTCGCTTCCCCCTTCACCCCGTCACCCACTCCGCTCTCCGACCCACACTGACCACCACCCCCCCACCGGTTGAACAGCCCTCACTATCTCTGTAACCTCCTCCAACCCCTGCACCCCTCCCTATCTCTGTAACCTCCTCCAGCCCCTACACCCCTCTCTATCTCTGTAACCTCCTCCAGCCCCTGCACCCCTCCCTATCTCTGTAACCTCCTCCAGACCCTACAACCCTCCCTATCTCTGTAACCTCCTCCAACCCCTACACCCCTCCCTATCTCTGTAACCTCCTCCAACCCCTACACCCCTCCCTATCACTGTAACCTCCTCCAGCCCCTACAATCCTCCCTATCTCTGTAACCTCCTCCAGCCCCTACACCCCTCCCTATCTCTGTAACCTCCTCCAACCCCTACAATCCTCCCTATCCCTGTAACCTCCTCCAGTCCCCTACAACCCTCCCTATCTCTGTAACCTCCGCCAGCCCCTACAACCCTCCCAATCTCTGTAACCTCCTCCAGCCCCCTACACCCCTTCCCTATCTCTGTAACCTTCTCCAGCTCCTACAACCCTCCCTGTCTCTGTAACCTCCTCTAGCCCCTACAACACTCCCTATCTCTGTAACCTCCTCCAGCTCCTACACCCCTCCCTATCTCTGTAACCTCCTCCAGCCCCTGCACCCCTCCCTATCTCTGTAACCCTCCTACGACCCTCCGAGATCTCTGTACTCCTCCGATTCCGGCCTCTTGACCATCCCCCTGATTTTAATCGCTCCACCATTGGCGGCCGTGCCTTCAGCTGCCTGAGAGTGGCTCTGAGCTCTGGAATTCCTTCCCTTAACCTCTCCGTCTGTCTCTCTCCTTTAAGACGCTCCTTAAAACCTACCCTTTTGACCCAGATTTTGGCTTCCTGGTCCAATGGGTATTTATGCTGTGCGATTTTAATTTTTTATCTGGTAACATTCTGCTGAAGCACTTTGGGCCTTATTTTCGGTGTTATGGGCGCTGCGGAAATGCAAGGTGTTGTTGTAACGCCTAGCATGTTTTGAATCGAATTTGTGCGTTGTAATAAGACGTTTCCCACACAGTTGTGCCTCTGATGATAACGTTTTCGGTGCTTACGCCCCCCCCCAGCAAAGGAGTCACCAGCTCAAGTCTCGACAAGCACAGGAGAAACAATGTTCCTGGAACTACATGGTCTAATTCTGTGGTATTTGCATCCTGCACTGTAATTCTGGGCTATGTGGTGATCTCATCTCTTATGTGATGGGATAAGAGCCAAGCGGGGAGGGGAGGGGAGGAGAATAAGAGAGTGGGAAAGCGATGAAGCGGTAGGGCGGAGAGAGGGACAGAGAGAGGAGGGAGGGAGAGAGAGACAGAGACTGAATGAGGAGAGAGGGGGGTTTAGAGAGAGGAGAGAGGGGCGAGAGAGAGAGAGAGATGTAGGCAGATGGAGAGAGAAAGAGAGGGAGAGAGAGACGAGAGAGAGAGAGAGAGAGAGAGAGAGAGAGGGCGAAAGAGAGAGATGCAGGCAGATAAAGAGAAAAAGAGAGGGAGAGTCAGGGAGAGAGGAGAGAGAGAGAGATGGACAGAAGAGTGAGAGAGAGAGATGCAGGCAGATAGTAAAAGATAGGGAGAGAGAGAGAGACGGAATGAGGAGAGAGAGGGGTAGAGAGAGAGAGAGGACGATAGAGAGAGAGATGCAGGCAGATGGAGAGAGAAAGAGAGGGAGGAGAGAGAGAGGGGGGGCGAGGAGAGAGAGATGCAGGCAGATAAAGAGAAAAAGAGAGGGAGAGAGAGAGACAGAGAGAGAGGGGGAGAGAGAGAGATGGACAGAGGAGTGAGAGAGAGAGATGCAGGCAGATAGTAAAAGATAGGGAGAGAGAGAGACGGAATGAGAGAGAGGGGTAGAGAGAGAGAGAGGACGAGAGAGAGATGCAGGCAGATGGAGAGAGAAAGGGCAAGAGAGAGACACAAAGGAGAGAGGAGGCAGAAAGGGAGAGAAAGATGCAGTCAGATAGACAAAGAAAGAGAGGAAAAGAAAGAGCGAGAGAGGAGAGAGAGGCGGGCAAATGGACAGAGAAGGAGGGAGAGAGAGGCAGAGAGAGGGGGGAGAGAGATAGGGAGATGCAGGCAGATAGAGAACAAGAGGGAGAGAGGGAGACAGAGGAGAGAAAGAGAGGCAGGCAAACCAAGAGAGAAAGGGAAAGAGAGAGGGAGAGAGAGAGGACATAGAGAGGCAAGAGGGAGAGGCAGGCAGATAGAGAGAAAGGGAAAGAGGGCAGAAAGACAGAGGAGAGGGGCAGAGAGAGAGAGAGAGAGGACAGAATGAGGGGGAAGGGGGGAGAGCAGGAGGGGAGGTGGAGAGAGGAAAAGAGAGAGAGAAAAACAGACAGTGAGATAGGGAGAGGGAGAGAAAAGAGTTAGAGAGGGTGCGGAAGAGAGAGTAGAGGAAGAGAGAGAGATTGAGATTGAGATTGAAGTGGAAAAGGGAAAGAGACAGACATACATTCAGAGAGAAACAGAAGGAGGGAAGACAGAAAGCAAGAGAGAGAGAGAGAACGACACAGAAAGAGAGAGATGGAGCGAAGGCCAAGTCCAGGCAGAATGGAAAGAAAGAGGGGGCAGAGAGAGAGAGAGAGAGAAGATAGAGAGAAGGGGGAGGGAGAGAGAGGGTGATAAAGATGGAAGGAGAAGGGAAAGTGAGAGCGGAAGGCCGAGGGTGAGAGAGAAAGGGAAGCGAGGCAGGGAGAGTGACAGAGGGAGTAAGCTCGAAAGAGAGAGAGAGAGAGAGAGAGAAGGGGAAGGAGGGAGAGAGAGAGAGAGAGAGAGAGACAGCGAGGAGAATGAAAGGAATTGAACAAGCAAAGCAGAAACGACGGAAATATAGGAAGGAGAAAAGAAAAGTAAAGAGAGAGAGAAAAATGGGGAAAGAAATACAAGAGATAGAAAGAGGGACAGAAACAGAAGAAAAAGGAGAGAAGGACGAGACAAAGAAAAGAGGAAGAGCGAGAAAGGACGGGGCAAAACGAAGAGGACTCTGACCAATAACAATGTGATGATGGGTGGAGAGTCTGTTTAGGTGAGGATG